>VXBQ01009895.1:344611-361525 GCA_013400175.1 Phainopepla nitens | reverse complement strand
GGCCGGGGATGCTCAGCCCCCGCGGCAGCCGGCGCTCCCCGCCCGCCACCGGCAGGCTCCGAGCCTCCTCCCGCAGGGCAAACGCTGCCCCGGCTCGTGTGTTTGAGCCACCGCGAAGTGACTGCCGGGGCTGATGCCGTGGTTGATGCCGTGGTTCACGCCGGGGCTGATGCCGGGGCTGATGCCGCGATCGCTGCGCTGCCCCGGGCAGGGACGGGCGGCACCCGGACCCCGCCGAGCCCCTGGTACAGGGGACACTGAGCCTGGGAAATGTCACCTCACCGAGCTTCTTACAAACCTGCCGCCTGGCTTCCGGTCCGGGAGAAAACGGGACAGATTTTTTTTTTTTTTCCTGTGTAACCACTGATTTGCCCGCCCGTAGTAGGAGCTAGAACAGCTAAAATGATTCCCGATCCGTGATGCCGCTATGCGAGCTCCGTGAAAAAGGATTTTATGGGGTTTTTGCTCTGTCTTGCTTTATCTTTTCCACCGCGGTGGTTTTAGCCGAGGCTGTGGGGTGGCTCTAAGCGCAGAACTGACTTTAGGAGCGGTTCTAGAAACCCCGTCCCGCTCTGGTGAAGTTTTCCCCTCTCTCCTGCTACCTCTGCAGCTGATTTCAGCTGATAAACATCATCCTCGGGGTGTTGTTACAGGCGTGGTAAAAGCTCCAAATAATCAAACTTTGGCTGCTCTGACCTGGAGCCGGCTCTGTCCCCATTGTCCCCCGGGTGAAATGTTAACTTGCTTCCCTTTGAAGGCTCTCCCAGATGGGAGAATGACCAGAATTACCAAATTACGGTATTCCAGCAGCCTGGAAGCCAGCGTTCTCCTTTGGCGTCTTTCCCAAAGTTACTTTTTACTCTCGCAGATAATAAAAAATCTGAATGAAATAATTATGGGGTTCATTTCCTGGTCTAATATCAAGTGCTGATTCTAAATGTGAGGTTAAAATATGCAACATTTCAGCTGTTCTCATGACTGAAATGCACGAGAAAATAGTGAAAATTCAGTCATTTATTTGATCAGAAATTTGCAAGGAAAGAACCTTAATTGTATTCTTTACTCACGATAAAGCTTAAAAATTTTCCTTTAACTTCAATTTTTTAAATATTCATCTGAAATAAAAATATAGGAAAGGATATCAGAAAGGTCAAAGGTAGAACAAATGAGCAGGAGATAAAAGATGCTGCTAAAAAAAAAGATAAAAAACCACCCTGAGCACTGCCCAGCTGTTTTGCAGCACAAAATTTTCCCTGTGTTTCCTACACCAACATTTGCCTGGAGGAGGGGAAGGAAAGTGGTGACAGGGCAACGTTATGATAGGAGAAAGATGATTGAAAATGGCATTTAAAAATAAAAATAATAGTGAAAAGTACTGTCAATAGCAATGCCAACTTGTCTGGGCTGTGATTCCACAATTTCCAGGTAAAAAGAATTTTCAATTATTTGTTGTTTCTAAACATTAGAAAAACATATTGCAGATTCTAGGCTCAATATTTTTCTTCCATATTTTTATTTTTCTGGACCCTATTTAAAAGTTTGGTTTCTAACGAGCAACTAGCATGTCTAGAATATGTTGTAAATGACTAATACTAAATAGCAGAGATGTAAGATATATGAAGACAGTTTCTCAAACTGTTTGCTAAACCCTATAAAAAATATAAGCCATTAAAAATGGTTGGATGGGTCATTCTCAGAAAGGAGTAGTGGATTCCTAATTAGGGTGTATTAATCTATTTCCATAATACCTAGATATTTTCAATTTTTTTCCTGGAGTTATTTGAATTTATTGCTCCTTTTTTGGTTTCTGTTTTTGCACGAGGAAAATCAGCATCCAAACCTTTAGAGTATTTTAAGAAAAAAATGCATTAAAAATTGTCACTGGCGTCAGGGGACGGATTTTATCAGCAGTTTACACCGGAGCAGGATCTGCCTCCCCACCTGTGTGCTGAACTGTGGCTGCCTCACCTTTCAGTAACAAACCCTGGAGAGCTCTTGGCCTCTCAGGAGATGTTGGATTAGCAGCACTCAGCCTGTTCAGCTCTGGCAGTTGCCTTTCATTTGCTTTTTGGAAGGGAAAACGGTGAGAAATAGTTGCCAGGATTCCCCAAATCCCTCTTGTCTCCAAAGACAACTCCAGCATGTTTCTGCATTAGGCCAAGTATCCCCAGGCTTGGTTTCATTTTTTTCTTGGAAAAGGGAGGGCTTGCTGTCTGCTCTTTGCAGAAAATGGAATCCTTGAACAGCTCCTTGGAGGGGAAAATTTGGCATTATGAAACAAACCAAAAGAAAAACAGGGAAACCAAATTTTTGGGAGGGAAAAAATCATTTTTCCCCACCTCGTAGCTGCTCCAGCATTTCAGTGTGTTGTGACCATCACACACCTGATTCTCTTCATCTCAGACTTCTCTTAGAAATGAGTTCTTGGAAGGAGCTGAGGGATCTCCCCCTATCCTGCAGAGCCTTTGGGATGGAATCTGGGGGTGGGGAAGCCTGGATGGGATCCACAGGCTGTCAGGCCTGGCTCTGCTCAGCCAAAATCGATGTCACCTGTGTGCCCTGTCCTGCTGTCACCAGCTGTGCCTTGCCTGTCACTCAGACTGGGGGTAAATTGGTTTTCTTTTTACTGAGTAAAGGCAAATCAATATGGTCACCAGGAAATTGAGGGAATATCTTGCTTCTTTTCTGTATCAAACAATCTGCTCAGAGTGGAGACAGTTAATGTGTCCATGAAGGAAAGGGTGAATATTACTGAGACAGAGAGATCAGGGGCAAGGGCAGAATCTTTAGTTGTCATCAAGCCTTTCTGACACTGTTTCACAGCAGGCAAAAATGAAATAAAATTGCATCAGGAATGAGTTTGGCTTGGAGGATGGCTCCTGACTGAAGGCTAGTTTTTGGTCCACTTTGATGTGTTGAAGAACAAGAACTTCCAGTACCAATTCTGCTTATGCTCATAAATATGGGGGTTGGAGAGGAGGAGAAGTGACACGCTGGTTCTGTTTCTCCACCAGCGTGGGCTGCAGTCCATCCTAGCGGCTGTAGGGTGTCTGAGGCTGATAACAAATGCTCAGCACTATCTAAGTCAAGAGGCCAATAAAGCTTGCAGTATTTATACACCTGTGGCTTGAATAGCTGGGTAATGAATGACAAACCTTTTTCTTGCATGTGTGGTTTGGGTTTTTGTTTTTTTGTTTTTTGGGTTTTTTTGCCATTTCTAGCTTGCACTGCAGCGAGTCTGGTGCCCTTTGGATTGTTTATATCTTGTCAAACCTGTTTTAAATAAAGCATTGTGCCGCACTTTCGGTTTGTCAGGGAAATTGCTGCCCTCTCCTGGTTCGAAGCAATTCTCGACCAGCTGAAGGCATCTCCGAGCAAATGCCAGTTGCAGTGTGATAATGTGATCCAATATGAAATTAATTAAGGCTACACAATAGTTTCTTTAAGACTAAATCAGAAAAGAGGGCAGGCAGCCCTATCTGGGACAATAGGATTGGATCCAAATGCAGTTTTAAAGACGCATCCCGCCTCCCCTGATCAGAGTGCATTTAATGAGATTCATGCAATTTCTTTCTGAAAACAATAGCTTTAACCATTGGTTGCATAACCCAGGATATCCAGCTGAGGCCCCCCAAGTACAGAGTGTTCCACAAAAAGGAATGACAAAAAGTCCTCTACTTCAACTTAAATAATTAAAACAAGATCTGGAGAAATGGCCAGCCCGGTGAGATGCCTTTCAGGGGACCAGGGAGCGGAGGAGGAGAGATAAAACTCCTAAGGGCAAAGTTAAATTTGCCCATTCCTATTCTCTTTCTGGGGCTGAGCAGCACGAAGTGCCAGGACCCCTGAGAGTGCTCAGCCCCCTCGGCCTTTTGGTGGCTTTCAGCACCTTGCAGGATCAGGCTCCATGGCCATAACTCAGAAAAGGGTATCTATTGTCTGCACAGAAATAGAGGAGCTCGGCAGCATATACTCCCTGAGACGTGTTTGAGTTTGGGCTGTGATTTGTGGCTCTCACTTTACACAAAGTTTAAAGTTACTTGGCTGCTGGAGATCCTACCCTGAGCCCAAGGATCTTCTGCCATGGAAGTGGGTGGGAACAAGACATGGCAATACAGGCAGAGCTATAGACAATGCTTATTTATGATTGTGGAAGCATTGCAAACAAAGGGAAAAATTCCTCTTGCCTCTCCAGCTACAATAGCTTCACAAAGCATTCAGAGCAGCAAATGCCATTTTCCAAAAAGTTTGTACCAGCCATCTGAGGAGAGTGTGGCCTTGTGGCCTTCCTGGAGGTGTGGAAAGCCAAGAGCTGTGGCCTCTGCTAGTCCATATTAATAGTGAGCACTATCTTTCAGAAACTCTTCATGCATAGCAAAATTCTCCCAGTAGTTTCCCTCCACTCCTCTTCTAAGACTAAACTTATCTAAGCTGTGCTTTGAAGATCTCACTTTTGCATCCCACTGTGATAGCATGCAGCAACAATCCTGTTTGTCAGGTGATTTTGAAACAAAATGCAGCCTTGTGGCAAACAAAATCTCCTGTTCCCAAGGCAGAAGTGAAGACAAATGCTAGGTGCTTCCCTGCTGTCTGCTTAGAGCTGCAGAGATAGATTTCTAGTATTTCCAAGGCTCAGAACTTGCAGATGTGCCTATGAGTGGAGCTGAGGCTTGGCTTTAATCTGGTTATTTTACAGGCTGCATTTCCTCTGCTGCTGAGGCAATTAAAGCTGCATTATTGGTATCTTTCACATATTTACTTATGACGAGGCCAGGTCTGATTCTTCCTCTTCACACTAGAGCATTTCACCCTTCAACAGACATGATTTGGTCCAAAAGGGTTCTTTTGCATCCTGTCTTTTATAGGCATCTAGAGCAGCATTTATTCCTAAATAATTGGATAAATAAGTAACTACAGAAGAATCATCATGAGAGACAGCACAGGAATTTCTATACTTTGGCCAGCTTTATGCTGCACCCCAATCTGTTACTGATCTGTGTGTTGTGTGTGGACATCTGCAAAATGAACACGCTCCCAACCCATCCTATTTTGGTTACAAAAACGCAGAAGAAAGGAAAACCAGGCGGGAGTGGCCCAAACAGGATGTCCAGACTGCTTCTTCCATAAACACCACGTGGGGCTGGAACATGACAGGGGTTTGACACCTTTTTGAGGTGTTCCTCACCAGGTGCTGCCGGCCAGGGATGCTGGGATGAACACGGGGGAGTTTATTTCTCACAAACTTGTTCCAAGCCTAATTCCAGCTTTGTTGATCAAGTTAAGGGATGATCCAATCCACTTCCTGCCCACATGGGCTTCTGTGAAGGTTCTGTATCCATGATAGAGCCAATATTTTGCACAAAACAGAGGAGAATCACTGAGCACTCCCTGTAAATTTTTCTCTCAAGGTGTCCAAGCACAGCCCAAGGCTGCTTTGATGGGTAGGAAAAAAAAGCCATGAGTGCTTGGAGGTGTCCAGTTCCTTACTGGGACTGGAGGATGGAGCTGGGGGTTGTTTGGGCTGTGCTATGGGGCATTTCCCCTCTCTCATTGTGGTCAGCCTTGGCCTGCCCTGGGACAGCTTTCACTGCCACTCCTGCTTCCAAGTCCACAATTAATTTTTCTTTTAAACTTGAGCAAGGATTCCAGCAGCTTTATACATTGTCAGAGGTATTTCAATCTGGGCTGAAGGAGAATTGTAAAGTTGTAAAATGCTTTCATTTTCTTAAAAATAATTTTGGCAGAAGCTCTAGCCCAGCTTTTATTTTGTGAACTGACCCATTCTGCCATCCTCACCTGGCTGCATTTGTGCCCAGCCCACATTTTTTAATCACCAAAACAAGGGATAAGGGCTTAAAAAAAAAAAAAAAAAACAACCCCAAACCTACAAACAGCAACACGGCTCTGCCTGTTACCAGATGCCACTGTGGTGATCTCAAGCATAAGCTGTACATTTTTATCTCTTAAATGGAGAGGTCCCTTGGGCACAGCCAGTGCCCCTGTCCACAGCTATCCTTGTCACCCGGCTGTCGTCCGCGCTCGGCGCTGCGAGGCTCACACCATCCGCCCGCGTGTGCTGCGTGAGGAGTATAGCAGTGGACAAGGGCAGGGATCGAGGTCTGGGGTCCTGGGGACATTGTGGTTTTCAGGGACTGGCATCTCGGCCTGTGGAGTCATCCTTGGGAAGGGCGAGAGCGCAGCCAGGAGCGGCCGGGGCTCAGGGCCGCCGTGTGCTTTTATTTGCGTTTATTGTTTGCGACCGCAGACATTCATCTTTGGGTATTTCCAGAGTTAAGGGGTAATAAGACAAGACAACAAAGGAGTCTAAAGCTAGCAGAGGGAGGCTGGGGTGCTGTGTGGCACTGCAGGACTGAAGCATTTCCAGGGCCCTGTCCCTGACTACCTCAGCTTCCCACTCTGGAGCCCCCAAACGCCACCGCTCCGGACTTCAGCATTCACAGCGTGCTCCTACCTTAGCTTAGTTGTTACTAAGATTAGTTGGGTCTAAGCTTACCCAGGCAAGTTCTTCATTCCTCATGCCTAATTTCCAGTGTGGGCTTATCCATTATCATGAAGTCCCCAGCTATCCCAGATCCCGATGGGAATGGTTCCCAGCTGGATTTGCTGTGGCTCCCCACAGCAGATGTCCATCATTCCTCTAGTGCAGTGGGTGTAGAAGGGGTAACCTCCTTTTCTGGGGTCTGCTATCTGTCTTGCATTGACTTTGCAATGTGGTTTCCTACTCTCTCCCCACAATTTCTCTTTGTTCTTGTGCAAGGAATTCCTCACTGCACATGTTTTCCTAGAGGAGCTCATTTCTACTCCATCTTCTCTCCATCTGATTAGGACAGAAAAAATGTGTTCTTGTTTGCCCCTGTTTGTACTTCAGTAAAGACTTGTTTGCTAGAAAGTGAAGGGTGTCAACTACATGAGTAATCTGCAGCGTTTAAATCTGCAACTTTAAATCTGTCTTTAAAACTTTATGGGATGTTGCCTGCAAGAAAAATTGTCATAGCTCTGTTTTGTGCTTCAGTCACAAGTGGTTTGACTGTGTGGGGGTAAAAAAAGAGAGAGAAACACAGATTTTAAGAGCAGATAATGTAAATGCCAAGTAATTCAACTGGTCATAAAAGACTCCTCCAAATACATATTTCCAATTATTCCTATCATGATTTTAGGGCAGTTTGAGCGGCTGCTGCCAGATCAGAGCAGAGTGCATTCACAAGGCAGAACAATCCCAGCTGTAACCAGCTACAACCCCACATGATTCAAATGCAAAACGTTTATCCAGTGACATTCCTAAGGATTTACAAAATAGGGGGTACTTGTGGAAGGTGACAAAGCTCCAAGCAGGCATGTGCTCGGTCCAGCTGGGATTTGCACAGAGGTGACAAATTCAGGGATGTTGCAAGCACACATTGAGCCCTGCCTGGTGTGAGGGGAGCTGTGAACCTCCTGCCCGGGACATGCTTTCACCTGTTGCCTCGTTTTACAAATGAATATGCAGCTACAAAAGCTAACACTGCAAATATTTGAGGAAAACTTAAAAAATATTTCATCCTCTTTTTTTTTTTTTGAGTTTTTTTTTGAGCTTTCGAAGTTTGCGTGCACAGGGTGAGGGTGAGCAGCTGCGCGTCTTCCACTGTACGAATTCACATTTCCATTTCAAAGATTTATTTGGTGAAGATCCCTCTTTAAGTGGAGGGAATGAGGAGGTGTCAGAGGGTTTCCCCTACCAGACAGTCGGTGGTCTCCAGCTGCTGTGCAGAAAAAGCCTCTTTGTATTCACAGAGCATCTCCCTTTCTCTGGGGGAGTGGCGAGTGCAAGCGCCGGGCAGCTCCCTGCCTGTCAGCCAGCACCTGAGAGGCACAGGGAGAGCAGCAGCTCAATAAATCATACAGCAATAAATCAAACATAGCTGGGAATCGATCTGTACAGTTAACAATGATTCCTTTGAAGCTGATAGCAGAGGCCCCAAAAGACAGGAGCACAAGCACAAGAGTGAACTGCTGCTCTCAAGACTTCGGCTCTTGAAAATGCATTTTGGTGTCCCAAGTGTGCATGGATTTAGGAAGTGAGTTTCATGGAACATGGGAAGAATTTAATATTTTTGTGATTTAGGTGGTTGGCTTTGCAGTAGTCCTCAGTGTAACAAACACCATGGTTTAAATCCTCAGTGACCTACAAATCCTCAAGTGTTGGTTCTGCTCCACACAGGGTCTCCAGGTGGGGGATGTGTATGGGAGAGTCAGGGCTGAGCCATTCACCAACTCTGAGGAGTGTGAACTGGATGTTTCTGAGAAATTTGAAAACATTAGAGAAGTAAATGAAGTGAAAATGTAACAAGGTTGGTCTACACTTCAAACATTTCAGAGTTCAGGTGGTTCCAGAAGAAGGCTGTACTGTACACGAGGATCCTCAGGGCATGGGCACGGATTAGGTGACCTCTGGAGACTCATTCCAGCCCAGTGATTCTTTGAGAAGACAAATACACTGGAAGATGCAAATCTTACATGAAATGTGTAACATGAGGCCCACTTGTGGGATCCCATATACGATTTAGGTTTTCCACAGTCGTGGAAGAAGGTTCAATGAATAAGTGCCAGTTGTTCTGGTATTGACTTTTGTTCTGGTATTTGGAAGATGAGATGGAAAAACAAAGGAATGAACACTAAATGAGTTGGTTACATTTCAGTGTTTCCTATCTGAGCTGCAAGGTGCTCTAAAAAATGGGTATTTTAAAAATTGTTGCCATCTCAGAGAGAATAAGACAATGCTGGACGTCTCTCATAGAGAAATCCTCCTGGACACGGCTGTGCAAAACGTTGTAGGAGATTAAAGCAAAGCATTCCAGTGACTTGTTTAAACATATCTTCTTATATGTCTTTGCAGCAATCCTTAAGCCCCAACCACCAAAGACTATCTCCTCAGAGCAGTGACAAATTCCGATCCCAAACAAACCACCTGGGGCATGCTGAATCGCTAAACACAAATGTCAGAGGTCTAGATCATTTCCAATATTCTTTGACATCACTTATGATGTGGCCTCTGGCACATTCCCAACAGAAGAAAGTTCAGTTATATTTCTTTCAATTAAAGAATCTGATTTAGCCACTAATCATGTCAAAGAATGTCTGGGGGAGGGAGAGGAAGAGAACGTGAGTGAGCGATGGTGAGTTCAGGCGGGATGGCTTGTGCTGTCTGCAGGGAGGCATGGGCACTGTGGGATCAGGCTGGGACAAAGGTACAAAAAAAAATATTATTGGTTTGATAAAATCACACAAATCCCATTAGCGCACAACCCCAAGCATGCTGCTGCAGTGAAAATCCCACTCTCGGGATTCAGTTTTTGGGAAGAAGACAAGGAAGGGCTTCAGGATAGCAACAATCCGGACATCAGTGGATGGCAGGGCTCAGCAAGGTTTATCCAGCATCTCCTGTGTTCTCACCCAACCCCAAATGTTGCTCTGTCAGCCCTAGAAGACCCCAGTGCTGGACATGAGGGCAGGACAGGTGACTCAGTGGGGATGAGTCTGACATTGCTGCACCTCTGTACAAACCCACAGTCCAAAAAACAACATGCTGAGCCCTGTATTTTGGTGGATCAGGACATCTAGGATTGCTTCATCCATGTGAATATGTTCCTGATCTTAAGGGAGCAGTGGAAAAAACACACAGTTCCCAAACCTCAAAAAAGGTTTGAGATCATTATTAAGAGGATTTGCATTTGGAAAATTTTGCCAGGTTACACAAGCAGATGCAATACTTGGAATATTTCTGCTTAGGTTTTCCAAACCTTTCTTTTCCAATATCCCTGAGGTAACATTGCTTAAGATGGGAACAGATGGACCTTTGTACATAATCCTGGGTGAGTCTCAGTGATTTCTGAGGCTGGGGTCTTGCTGGGCTCTGTGGCATCCAGTGAGACACCAGCCAGATCTTCACATGCAGGAGGGATGCTGTAAGGCAGAGGGTAGCTGAAGCATTTTTTAGTTCTTCTCTATAGTTGTAATATAGAGAAAAAAAATAAATAATGGTAATATATCTGAAAACCCAGCACAAACACCTGTACAGCCATGAGAGTGACTATACAATCTTTTAATGTTGCTCACTTATATTTAATGGTTATAAAATCATAGCAATCACTTTTTTGGGGGGGTGGTTTTAATAGTTTTACACAGAATGATTTTGCACATTCGTTTTGGGATTTTCACACCACACTAGCAGCGTCTCAATGGGAAATTTTAGCACTGAGTAACATAAAGAGAGAAGTTTGAGCTGGCACTATGGACTCACCAAAATCTCATCCTGTTGTATCTTCCTCAGGGCTGCACTGGTGCTCCCAGTTGGGTGCACACCCCCAAAAGCAGAACTTGCAGCCTCATTCACACAAAACTCCATGGCCTCATCCCTAGAAATATTTTCTTTACAAGAGTGCTGTGGCCCACATTACTCCTTCAGTCCAACAGTATTGATGTGAGGGTTCTGCATGACTATACAGATGTGTGAGATACCAAGATTTTACAGTTTTCAATGGGTTTGGGACGTTGTTTTAAAAGCAAGATTGCATTTTTCTCAGTGACAGACGTGGTCTCTGCTGGAGAGAAATCCTTGGTGTGAGTGCTAAGGTTCCTGTAGTGCCTGGACCTTAAGGTAACACCTTGGTCAAGGATCAGTCCTGTTGGTAACCCTGCACTTGGAAAGCTGACATCTCCAAGGAGTGAGATATTGAGGACAGATGTAGAAGCTCTTGTACCTTTGGCTTTGTGTCGTGCTGCACATCTTACATACATTAAGGAGCAAATGGGCTCATTCCCATGGCAGCAAACTTCACAAATCAGAACAAAAATTATTTATCATGACAGGCAGGTGGTACTGCAGACAGAAATGTCTCTTGACCTCGTGGAAATGTGGTTGTGATGGTCTCACAGAGGCTGATTTTTTTATTCCTTCTGGTTTAGGAGAAGTCTTCTGGTTTCAGGCATGGAAAAATATATTTTAAATGGTGATATGTCTCAGGCATGTGGATTTTATAACTTGCTTGCTGTTTGCAACCAGTTGAGGTGTTATACACGCTGTTTAAAACATAGTTTTTATTAGAAAAGCAGCATCTGCCTGTGTTTGCACTAAATCTACACCAGCAGCCATTACAGCAGCCAGCACACGCCAGCTTGACTGGAACAAGGTGCAACAATACTGCTCCCCAAATCTCTGTGAAATTGGAGATAATTCCATGCAGGGCCGACTTTCAAAGGCCTTGTTTAACATCTCTAAAGGTTCGGCTGAGGGGCTGGGGAATTTTTCGGCAGTGCCCTGCTGCCTGGCGCCTGTCTGCATTCTTGCCGGGGAAATCCTGGAGCCGGTGCTGGGAGTGGAGCAGCAGAGGCTGAGCCCTGGGTCCTGGGGTGGTCGTGATGGAGAGGTGGAGGTTGTCACCTGTTGGTGTCATCTGTGAATGCTGTGCACCTTTCTGATGGCCCGGATTTTGGAAGGATTAATTCAAACTGGATCAGAGCTATTCACGGGATGCAAAAACCTTTATTTGCAGGAGTGAGCTTGTTTGCCTTGGCAATATGAATGTGAAAGGGAGGTGGGTTTGTTCTCTCTGGGTTTGACTGAGGAAGATAAAAGGGGAGGGAGGGTTTTTTTAAGCATTTTTAAACTAAATGACAAATGTTAGTGCAAGAGCTACTGAGCAGGGACTAGCCAGGACAGCTTGGGGCTGGAAGTGAAAAGAAGATTAATAGCCATGAGGGCAGGGAGGTTTTCTTCCAAGAAAAGGAATGGGAACAGGAGCAACACCTTCCCCAGGGTGAATCTGTGATGAATCAGGGTGCCCTGGATGAATCTGTGAGATATGTTGGGAGATGGGGACAGGAAGGGGCAGAGCAGCAGCTCAGGATGGGTTTTGTACCAGGGTGATGTTGGCAGGGACGTGTGTCACACATTCACTGCTCTGTACTTGTACTGACTCTAACACACACAGAACTCCCCACCCAGAGCTGCAGAGCCTCCCAGCCCCCTGAGAGCACCCTCTGACCCTACAGCAGCCTGGGCAGCTTTGTCCTCTCTGGCACCCTGTGCCCAGGCCCTGCAGTGTTACAGCAGGGCCTCCGCTCCTTGCTCACATTCCTGCCCTGCTCCTGCATTTGGGGGCTGAGCCAGTTACCTTTTTCAGCATCACTTCTCTCAGACACAGAGGCTTCACTGCAATTTTTGAAGAGTGGAGAGAGTGGGGGAAAAAAGTGCAAAAATGAAGATTTAGGTGTGTTGAAGCACAATTCTGGATTTTTTTTTTTTTCTTTGCTTGTGGATGCCATATTTGCAAACCAGAGGTGCTGCAGGGGAGGAGGGAGGGATTCCTAAACTCTGTTGTGGAATGAATACACTGCTGAACTAATGAATAGAAACAAGATGTTTTAACCACCACCTAGAGAGGTTGCTGAGTGGCCATAATCAGTGCTCCCTAGGAGGTGGCCAAAATGTCTCCTTGCCATTCATTAGATCAGAATAGCTTTGGGTTTATAATGTGATCCTTCTTCCTGACCTTCCTTCTGTTCTTAAGTGACTTCAGGACTATAAATTCCTTCCTAGAAATAGCATTATTTATTTTACTGTCTTGTGTTTGTTATGGTCAGTTGCGATCTTTCTTTAGGAGATGTCATTTTGAATCAAAATGGAATTTAGTGGTGACAGGGTTCGGTGCCCCCAGTTTTTATACTGAAATTAGCCTTGCATGAGCTAAGATTAGTCCGTTTGCAGAATGTTCCTGCTCTTTATAACCTGTCTGTGAGAAATATTCTGCTGTATTAGAGCTCGTTGTACCAACATTTCTGGGCTAATTTGCTGCTGCTTTAAATATCAAGGAAGATTTTCAGATGGATCCCTAAGGCTTTGGCTACAAAACTGAGCAATACCCAGCTCCCCGGGCACAGGCGTGCTGTGGCACTCTTGGGACTGCCTTCTCCTTTTGGGCACACCAAGTCTCTGTTCCCAGCAGCAGAGCAGGTGATTTCCAGTGCAATCCTGTCCTTGCTGAAATCCCTGGCACTGGGAGGAGCTCAGGCAGCCACTGGGGAAGCAAGGAAAAAATCTCCATGGTTATTACACTTCATCAGCTTCTCTAACTACTTCAGGCAATTCCTTTTGTGACTTTTTAAAATTTGCATGATAGGTATCTTTACATCCCTGTGAAAAGCACTAGATATTTTAAATTGCATTTCATCCTTAGAAAGTGCTGGGACTTCCAGCTGAACTGCAAGAGGCAGCTGGGGATGTTCAGCAGGGCATGGAGCTCCCAGATTCCTGCAAATCCATTGTGAACTGTGTTCTTGTGCTGAGAGAGGAGACAAACTGCTGCTGCTTGAGATCCCTGCTGGGCCTGTCTGTGGGAAGGAAATTGGGGAAGTGCAGGGCTGTTGCCTTGCAGGTTCATGCTCTCCTTTGTGTGACAGAGAAGGAAAAATGAATTATTTGTTGAGAGGCAGAGTGGATTTCTGTGCAGAAACAAACATGAGTGAATGAATAAAAACTTAATACCAGAAGGAACTGCCCGTGTAAGGGTCAGACTTTGAAAGGTGAGTTATAAGAGGACAGAGAGTTTAGGCAAAAATGACAAAACTTTTGGGGCTCCAAAACCCATTGAGTGGTCAATAGCAAAACTGTACATTTAAAAATTCATGAGCTTTGGCTCCGTGTGTTGGTCCTTAGCAGCTGGAAATGCTGGGACCTTCAGGGCTTCCAAAAAAAATGGATATTGGCAGAGCTGTAGGAAACCTCAGCACCTGGAAACAACAGTCGTGCTGGCAGAAAGGGATTTTGGGATGAAAATAGAGGATTTGCTGAATTGCAGAGGCTGTTGTAGTAAGCCTTAAAATATTTGCTTATGGACAGTTGTTCACATGTCCTTTCTGATGGGTGAGGGAAGTACAGCTTGTCATGTGTGTGTGTTCTGTTCCACTTACAAACCTGATGGATATTCCCAAGGGTTTGGAGACCACTGTGAGGACCTAAAGATCCATCTCCAACACACAATGTGCCTGAATTATAATTCTAATCATTTACAAGAACCCTGCCAAAGGCAGAATAAAACTGTTTTTTGAAAAATTCAGGAATATGGTTTAGCTAAGCAATATGGAAAATGTCTGCAGTGGTGTGTGCTGGATGTTAAGAAATAAGTGTCTGCTTTGAAAACAAACCAGTGATTTCCACATTTCTCAGGAAGTTGCTGAACTTAAAATAATTTTTGTTGTTTTAATGCAAGGGTAACGAATAAATAAATAAAAGCACCAGGCCAATCTGCAAACCAACACAGACTTTATATTTTATTTTATTCTTTGTTTATGAGGTTCATAAAAGTTCAGTTTATGTTTAACTGGAGCTGAGCCTCACACACTTCCAGCTTCAGGGCCAGATGTGGAAAGTACCTAAATGCTGTAAAAAACAGTTTGAAAGATTATCTGAGTCTGATGGAGCTGAAAACCACAGAGATCTCAGACTCTTGGGAAACCTCCAGCTGAGATTCTCAGATAAAATTGGACTGGCTTGGAGATGCTGTGACCCAGGAGTCAGACACTTGAATTAGTAACTTTTCCAACAAAATGTCCAAAGCTCTCAGAAGTTTTCCCAAGGTTAAGTGTGTGGGGAGAGGAGCTGTGATTGTCAAAAAAATTGTATCATGCAGTGCTTTGTAGCTTTTGAATTCAACAAAGCATTTACATTTTGGAGATCAGTGGTGTTCTGTCAGATCACATGGGGCTGGGTTCAGAGCTCACTTGTATTCAGGAGTGACTCCCTTGACTGAGTAAACTCAGACACTTCCTATCAGTTTTGAGAGCCTTGCCAGCCTTTCCCTGCTGATGTGATGACAACCAAATCTAGAAAATGCATTTGCTGCTGGTACCTGCAGTTGGGCTTTCAGCCCTGCTGCATTGGCCAGAGATGTTCTCAGTGAGGGTTGAGGACTCTTCAGCTTGTCCAAGACAAACAAGAGCAATGACCCAAAATTACATTTCAATCTCAGCTACTGCATAGCCCTGAAAGTTCCTGGGGTCCTCAGGGGTCTTGCTGCCCTCTGGGTTGTCCAGGTGTCTTGAGTGTCCTGCCAGGATGGGTGCAGAATGTCTCTTGCAGGGTTCAGCATCTTTTCTGCACCATGGGTGTGAAACCCTCATTCAGGGGGCAGAAATAAAGTGTTTTCTTCCCTCTGTTCCCAGAGAGGCATTCAGGACCATTCTCGGAGCATGACACTCAGACTACAAAATTCAGCCATCCCTTTCCATCCCAGCAGCAGCAGAGGAGTCAGAGGTGATGCAATGGCAGGGTGAGGCCAGGCACATGGGCTAAGGACAGGTTTTGAAAGCTGAATCGAGACAGACAGCAGATTTTGCAGAAGTATGTAAGTGCTGTGCATGCCAGGTTCTGGCTGATTACAGCAATCCAGGTGAAACTGTCCTTTAATCCCTCTGAACTCAAATCCAGGACAGGCTTACCCTCCCTGCTCTCATTGCATTGGATTTACATGTGCAAACACCTTTTCCAACCCAGCCTTGCTTCTTCTGCGCTGCAAATTACTGCATTTCTTCTATCTCTATTCTACCTTAATTCTGTGGGTTTTTTAAAGCTGAAAATGCCACAGTCAAGATTTCTTGGTAGAGCACAATGTTGATAACCACTTAACAAAAAATGTCCCTGGCAGATATATTTAGTTTACCCAAGAGTTAATGGAAAGCAGTGTCCAATTCCAAGTGTTGACATGATTTGTCAAGTTTGCCATTCTATATGCTTGAAGTTTCCTTTGAGGGGAACTGACCCAAAACTGTAACACTAAATAAACACCCTCTTCAAATAACCAGTGGTGGTTTCCTAAATTGCCAATCAAATCCATAAATAAAGACACAAACTCTGAGTGTATTTAAGTCGTGTTTAGCAGAACAGAACTAAACAATAACATTCTTGCCAAAATGTATTTTCATTTCAAAGCCGTTTTCCCATGAACATTCCAAATGTAAACAGCCCTAAAGATTTCTAAATTATCTTTGCCTTTGGGTGGATGGGAGAAAGAATGAATCCGAAGCTACATTAGAAACACTGAAGTTGGATATGAAAGTCACAGAGACACAATGCTGCATATTTTCATAATTATCACTTCGTAAAGAAAAGAAAGAAAAGACCAATTGACTTGTGTTATGAGGACTGGGATCTAAGCAGCATTTGAAGCCGTCTTATGTTGCAAAAGAAAAGGAAATGTGTCTGAGTTTTGTTCACAGAAAACACAACACCCCCAGTCTGAGCTCAGACATCCAGGACTGGCATCTACCTTTGAATCCTCTGGGTAAAATCAAAGCAGAGAGGGATTCTGCCCCAGACTGCTCTCTGTAGTCAGGGCTAAGCAGGAAAAAAGGGTGTGAAAGCAAGACAGGAGAGAGAATTTTATGTTGAATTTGGATTCCAGGTCTGCTTTTCTGCCAGGTCAGCCCGGGTGGGCTTTGCACTTTCTCTCCTGTTGCTCACAATCCCTTCGCTGTGTGAGATTGATCCGTCTTCCACCTGCCACGATACTGAGCTGTTCTAAATGTCCCCGGGAATTAGGCCACTGGGGAAAATGAAGAAATGTCTCAAGGAAGCCAACTGCTGTGAAATCCCCCTTCTCCTCCCGCTGGATTTGGTATTTTCCTGGGATCCCTGGCTTCAGAGCTCTCTGCACAGGGCTGTGATTCAAGGCCCATTGGAGTTAACAGACCTTAACTACCTTCCCTGAGCCCCAGATTGAGATTTTATCTTTCACAGACATCGAATTCTTTCTTTAAATAGCCTTTCTCATTCAGATCGCGCTCAGATGCTTTCGGGAAAATCTCAGAAATCCAAACACATCAGTGGTCCTAAAAAAAAAAAAAAAAAAAAAAAAAAAAGAG
>VXBQ01009895.1:301565-344583 GCA_013400175.1 Phainopepla nitens | reverse complement strand
AGAGGGAGCGATTCCTGTGCAAAAAGATGCTCTGGAACACAAGCAGCCCTATGTCTGAATTTGCTGCTCGTTCCACCTCCATCGCAGCCAGCGGTGCACATCCTGGCAGCTGAAATAGAATCATAGAGTCGTAGAATCATGGAATCATAGAATCGTGGAGTCACAGAGTCATAGAATCATATAATCATAGAACGGTTTGGGTTGGAAAGGACCTTAAAGATCCTCTAGTTTCAATGCCCTGCCATGGGCAGGGATGCCTAAGGAGGCTGAGGGCCAGCAGAAAAATCTCTTTTGCCTTGCAGGAGTCTTACACAGCCCCCAAAGATTATCTCCATCAGGTGCTTCCAGAGTTGCAGTGAGAGAACCTGAGCAGAAGCACTGATTTAGAGTGTAGATTTTACCCACGGCTCTCGTTATTTCTCAATTTTCAACCCGTGTCTTTGTTTCGTTGGGTTTTCCCCCGAGCTAAACCAAACCCGTGCCAGAAACCTCTGCAGCCACGGGGAGGAGGGCATGGACCTGGGAAGGACCTGCCCAAGGCGCTTTTTTCCTCTAAATATCCCGTCCAGAGCATCAGTAGTGCCACCACCTCCCACAGGCCGTGCGTTCCCCTGTCCCCGAGCGTGGCACCCCGGTCACACACACCACAGCAACGCAGGACAAGGGCTGGGTGTAAATGCCAATTAAACGGTGTTTTCACGCTCTCTCCCAGATGAGAGCTAAGCACAATCCCCGAGGATGCACAAAAGAGCCCCTTTCCCGCTTTCCAGACCCTGGGGGCAAGCTCAGGAGCTTCCCTGTTCATCCCTCCACCCATCCCTAAACCCAGAATTAGCGTCCCGGTGCTCGGGAGGTGTCGTTCTGGAGCCGAGAGAGTTAATTTGCCCTCATGAATCAATAGCTCTCATCACATGATGAGGCTGAAACCCCAAATCCGTGCCAAAGTGCTCTGCATTGCGCACACACCTCTGTTTTGCCCTCAGGTGCAACACGCAGTTTAGCGAGAGCAAAGATGCCAGTTTCTGTGCAGGTATTTCACATTATCACTTAGATTTGCCCCAGGCTAAAAAGGAGGAGGGAATCCTCCGTTTCAAAAGGATATTTAAGTCTATAGGGCCACTGGGAATGTGTTTTCCTAAGTGCTATCTACAAGCAACGAGAAACAAAAGAGCCGAGAAAGACTCAAACCAGTCTTTGTCACACACAGGGAACACCACAAAGAGCATATTTATTTTTAATCTGGTATTAAGCCACAAGAATTAATCCTCAATATTTAAACACTTAAGCATTTAAGTCACATTAAAGCTCGCTGTTTTTTTCGGAGTGCTTCACAGAAATAATTGTGGGTGCTGGTGGAAACAGTAGCTGGGGAAAAAGAAATTGCCTTTTGGTGTTCCTGCGGAAGAAATCGGGGGCTGAAAATGTCTGCTGCATTCTGGTTCAGTTCAGAATTCACCGAATTTTAAGTTTCCTGGAAAGCACGTTTCTGATCCTTCTCAGAACCACTGAAAACCCTGAAGTTAGTCAGATGACAAGGACTCGGTGGTTCTAAAAATGTAGGAAAAATACAGATTTACTTTTTAATTTCCTCTCTCCTTACTTTACGTAATGAGCCTTCATGTGAGCTTGTAAAGCCTTTTACAACTTTGTGTCTGGGCAGATAAGATATTAAAGAACTCCAAACTAAGTTATGATCCTCCCATGAGAAAGCTGAGCAGCAGTAGGGATGGGAGAAAAACCTAACCCAAATTGCCAAAAATCCTGCAAAAAACCACCCCAAATTGCCCAGCTTTTGGCATGGGGCAGGATCAGGCACTGAGACACCACTGCAGAGCAGCCTAAAAGTGCTCAAAGAGCCCCTTGTGCTCCAGCCAGAAAATCCCAGTGACCAATAAAATGGCTTCAAGATTGGGATGAAACTATCAGTACACACATATCTTCAGGTTTTAGCTAAAACAGTGAATATTTTCTAAAGAGACTTCTCTCTAGGTGACTATTTGCTAAAAAAGTAAAGAAAGTTCTGTCAGCTGAGAAGAAAGAGTTGGCAGAAAATTGTGTACCACGGCAGTAAATCTTCTGAAATGTATTTTTATAGCACCTTTTATCTGATCCATAAACTCTGTGAGGCAGAAGAACGACGTTGTTCCACAAAAGCATTCAGAGGTGGAATGATTAACCACAGATCACACTGATTCTCATTTTATATTCGGGATTGTAACCTGGAGTAAGATCTTTGAAGTGGAGACATCCTGAATTTACACCAGGTCAGCATCTGGCCAGTAGCCTAAAATGAAATTTGGGCCCTCCTTTCCTATAAGGAGGAATATTCTCCATTCAAAAAAAAAAAAAAAAAAAAAAAGAAAAAGAAAATAATATATTCACAGTGGTGTTTCTAAAAGCAGCTTTTTGGGTTTGTTACATGGTGCCCCTCGGTTTTGTGGTGCTTGTGAGGAGTTTCATTCTGGTTGAACACTTTTGTGGTGAAAGCCAAGATGAGAAGTCTGGATGTGAGGCTGGGGAGCTGTGCCATGTAGATTTCCTTTCTAATGTATGGATAAGTTTGACTCCATGTTTTATTTTGAGATCCCTTCCAATATCCTTATGTAGAGTAATTCAGCTGTTGTTGAAATGCAGTTTAGCTGGTAGAAGTCTGGGCTCTGACTCAGCCATTCCTTTTAGCAGAAAGTCTGGATTTCTGTTTAAAAAAAGTATTTTCAGCAGTTTGTTTCCTTCCTTGGAACACCTCTGTGTCCTAAACTCCCCGTACCTTTACCTCTAATTCCCATAAACCCCATGCCTATGCTCGTGTGCTTGGAAAAAGACACCAAAAGCATTGATGTAACTTCATGGGAAACCAGGAATTACTTCATTTGTGTTTTGTTTTGGAAGAGGCTGCGAGCATGGTTTGAGTTCCAGACAGGACAGGGGGACCATTTGTCAGTTCTATCATTTTCTAGGCAGTTTCACAAAGCATGGAGTGAATGTTAAAGAGCCAGTGAGAGGCTTGCAGAGGCGAGATGATAAATCATCCCGTGAAACTCAATAGGAATTGTTTCCTTTGCTGTGTGATATGTGAAAACTCTGCTAGAGGGGATGTCTCTCAGAGCTGCCCATTACCTAAATTCCCTTCAGCTCAAATGTAAATCCTTTTAAAAGACTGAAGATGCTTTGAAGTTGAAGAGTAGCTCCCAGTGACAAATATATATTTTTTTCTAAATGTTGTTAGTCCTTTACTTCTCCCAACAAATCCCTTCTCCCCCATTCTGTAAGATACAGCTGAACTGTAACAAAACAAGCCTGCAGTTATTAATGATTTTTAAACTGTCGCCTCCTGATTTTTCACAAGTTTGATTGCTATTGTTATTCTCACTCTGTTTTTCTTATGTCTTGTCATCTTTAATGCTGTTAGAGGGTGTGAAAAATGAAATTTGGGGAGAGCCCATGGAGGCTGCTGAGCAGCAGTGGGTGCCAGCAACCAGGAGCAGATGAGGACTCAGCTCCCTCCTGCTCTCTGTCCCCAGACAGTCACAGCAGCACAAGCTGAGGTGAAAACTTCCATACATCAAGGCTTGAAGCACCAAAAGTTAAGTGTATTGAAGGCTGGAGTTAGCACATGCAGGTTATCATAGAATTTTCTTGTTGGCTGAAATCTGTACTTCCAGCTAACAATGAATTCTTCTAAGAATTTTCTTTCACAATTTTTCTTCAGGAAATACAATATTTTTTTTTTTCCATGGGGAAATCTAAAATTCTTTTAGAGCTTTAGCTGCCTACTTGGGTGGAAAAAAAGTTGACTTTGTTACAAAGCAATTTTATGAAATAGATGGGGGTTTTCTGAAAAAATCCAAAGGAGAACAGTTTTGACACTATGTTCCATGAGATTCCTCAAAACACACAAACACATCCTTGTGTTCCCTGTGGGACCAACGTGGACAAACAGTTCCCACCTGGATTAACAGGAGCTGTATGTCTAAAGCCTGTGTGTCTGAGTTTTTGGGGTTTTTTTTTTACTCTATAGGGACAGAATTCCTAGAAGGAAAATCACATTCAGGTTGTTGAGAAACCCACTGAGAAACCCACAGGAGCCACCTCTGAGTGTGAAGGAAAAAATCCCAAATTGGTAGAAAGCAGCATAAATATTGTGGGATTCACCTTTGTGCATGGAAAACCTTACCAGAGGGAGTCTTTGACCAGAGAACAGCAGTGCTGGTTTCCCACTTTTCCTTTTGTTCACTTGGCTTTCTTTCCATGCAGCTGCCATCAGGGTTTCTTTATTTGGGAATTGTGGTGATGCTCTTCAGGAGGGGTTAAAATGAGTTTACAGAGTCCCAGTCTCCATAGCTGGAGTTTGGGTGACACCAGTCGTGTTCTGAGGGCTGAGGATGAGACTCCAGGTTTGAGCCTTCCCAAATTTTAGAGATTTTTCCATTTTGCTAATCAGTCTTCCCTGAAAAGCCAACCTCAAATTCCATTCTAGGCTTTCTCTTTTTCAAGACCTGAGTTCACATAAGTCAAGAAAATTAATGTTTGGACACGTCATTTTGCCTTAAAGAGGTATTTTTAAAAATCTCAAGTAATTTTCTTCTTTGTGAGATGAGGTGCTAAAACCAGAAATTACAGAATTTAGGATTTTTTTTTTCCTTCCCAGGGCTGGAGGTGACCATGACTAACCAAAAAGGTATTCCCAGGTCCTGATACTGTTTTGCAAACTGTTCTATATTAAATATCATCCCTCTAGTGAGAGCTGTCAAAACACTTTCATCTAACCTTCACCAGTAGAAAAATCTTAGTGATGCCACATAACAAACATTATACAAATAACTGTCAGAGCTCATTAAATCTCCTTTGAAACAATTATTTTCTCATGTGCTTTGAGTATTTTAATTTTTAAGGAGTCACTTCTAAGCACACTAGTGCTGATTTGCTTCTGGAACCCTTAGATCTCATTTTCATTAATTTTAATGGAAATGCAGAACACTCGAAAGTATTTTCCTATTCCTGTTTATATTGGGTTTATGCCATTTCAGTGACACAAAAGGCTCTGGCTGTTGCTTCAGATGAAGCAGCTGCGGATGTTTTCATGTCCATTTTAAAAAGTTGTGTCCATGCTTGGGGCAGAAGTAGATTAAAACTGAATATAGAGGCTTAAGGCAGCCCTAAATTATATATGGTTTCAGTGCCAGCAGAGTGTAACAACTTCTGAAGCAATTTGCCCATCTCTATCACTCTTCAGCAACAAAAAAAATCAGCCCATCTCAGAGATGTTCCAGCTCATGAAAAGGTTTAGATTCCAAATTAATTAATCTGGATCATTTATTCATTATAACATTTAGAAACTACTTTGAGAGAGCTGGACAACACATAGAACAAAAAGATTGTTCCCATCCCAGAGGCAGGGAATAAAATATAGCAGGTGAATAAAAGAAAATGATAGGAAAAATTGAGACCATGCTGGTCTGCAGCATCAGCAGGCAGAAATTTCCTCTCTTCTGTCACAATTCCTATAAAGGTAGAACTAAATAAATTGCTGTTTCACACTCATTTTAAGTATTGAAACTGTGCAGGAGGAAACCTGCTCTCATCTGCTGTGGATGCTGAGTGTGCAGGTGTGAGGAGCAGCCTCAGGAGGAACTGCCTGGGCTGGAGATGTCCCTGCTGCTTTGGTGGCACGTGCCGAGGCTGAGGTCACCCTGTGGCCATCCCCTGGGGTCCCCACAGAGGCAGCAGCCTGGCACAGCCCTCCTGTCACTGCCTGGGTAGTTATTACCTGTGTCCAAAATTGGGACTGTGGGCTTAATTGCTAAGCCAGCAATTAAGCTAAGCCTGGAATTAGCGCTGGCCCTGCAGGAGTGGTGGCTCTGGGGCAGTCCTGCACAGCCACCCACTCCCAGCACTGTCCCCCACATGCAGGTCTGGGGTTTCTTTGTGCTCATGAGGACCTCGCTGGACTTTGAATGCACCGACATTTGCTCTGGGAACAGATGGAAAAAAAAGATAAAAAAAAGACACATAAAGTTCCCAGAGATCTAAAAGCAGAAACATGTGTTGGAATATGAGCACAGGCTTTTTCTTCTTAACTAAATTGAGCAGTAGGAGATAGGAGTTTGGGTGACCTCTTCCTCACAGTGGGTGTTACACAGACTCAGGCTTTGAGCACTTCCTTAAGGACTGTCAGGAGACTGGGAAATAATTCAGTCAAAGAGGGCAGCACGGGCAACAATGTCGAGGGAAGGATTTTATATTTCAAGTTAAGTGAATCCATTTGTTTTCTTTTTAATGGGAACAGCACTGTGACTCTGCAAGAGTTAGGAATGAGCTCAGCAACTGGAAACTGAAAAGCAGAAAATCCTATTGCTCCTCAGGCTGAGGTTTGGGCCTCGCTGTTGCAATTGTGGTTTCAGTGGTCCAAGGCATGGCTCTGATTAGCCCTGCCTTGGTGTCACAGGACCTGTGCAGGTCACTTTAAATCCATCATCCATGGGCTGCTCATCCCTAAGGAAAGGGGTGATGCTGCTTGCATTCACTTTTGAGGGGGTTTAGGGCATTTAAAGATCTACAGATACTGTTAGAATTCAGTGTGGAGGGGCTTCCATTCTCTGTGCTCTGTAAACTTTCTGAGCTCCAAGAGAGCTGGAAGGAGTCACATTTTTACTTTCTGCTCCTGTCATTTCCTCTGCAGCCATCCAGCACTGTGCTGGTTCATGGCTCACTCACTTCTCCTGGCTGAGCACCGGCTTGGTACCAACCAGAGCTCCAATTGCTGCTCATTTCCAGCTGGAAACTTTACAAGCCTCCTGACAAGGGGGGTCTCCATGGACACAGGGCTCTCCAGCACTCCAGAGTTAGTCAAGGAGCCCTGGTTTCATGTAGCAGCTGATATCCTATTCGATTTTCCTGCTTCCCTCTCTGCAATTCCTTAAGTTTTGCATTTTAGAAAGGGTGATGCTCCTTTTATTCTAGGACATGCACAGTTTCATTGTTTTCCTCTTCAGTCTCTGTATCCTCTGGTGGCAAGGCTTGGAGAGCCAGCAAACCAAGCTGGGAGAGTTTTCCAGAGTACTGTCGAGAGGATTATTTATGTCCATTACAAAAATAACTGGGTTTCTAAGTATCCATCCTGTGGGGCACTCTTAGCTCACTGTAACATTTTCATCATGAATAACCAATTTAAAAACCTTATTTTGCAAAGCTGTTAAAGTGCTCATTTGGGGAAACTGCAGGCGCTGGCGCTGCTGGCCAAATACACCCAAAAAATGAACTTTACAGTACTCTTCAGAAAGCCATGTATTTTTACACTTTCTAAGAGCTCTATCATTTATTAGCTGGACCTGTTCCAGTGTTTGGTTTGCCTGGCTTCCTGGCAGAGGTGCCAGTGCAAACGCTGCCTGGCTGTTGTCCTGGCTGTCTCAAAACGAAGCTGCCTGCTCTCAGCTGTGTCCGTGCTGCTGCAGCCTCTGACCACGGCAGGATGGAGCAAACGTGACCTTTCTCAAGTGCCTGGATGTGAATCTGCAGGGCAGGAAAGCCCCTCCCTGCACGAGTGAAGGGATTGGAATCGACACCTGCCCACCAGAGCCCGGGCAGTGGAGAGCGGGCAGAGAGCACGGCCAGGGCGCTTTGGAGGGGATAATGTGCTTCAGCTGCTCAGTGCCTGTCAAAGTCAGGCCACTGCTTTTGCTGCTGGAATGGATGTAGGGTTTTGAGGTCAAAAACCAGCATAGATTTCAGTGAGGAAGGTTTTCCTTAAAAGCTGTATGGCTGTGAACATATGAGTGAATTCAAGACTGAAAGTGCAAGGTATTGGACCGGTTTCTGTTTTGACGGAGATTTGCCCTTCGCAGATCCTTCTGCCCTCCTCACCTCTGACATGAGGGCACGAGGGAATTTTGGAAGCATAGCAGTGACCCCTTCATGGCAGCACATGTGCTGGGCTGTGGGCCAGGTCAGTCCCTTCCCTTGCACCTCGCTGGGATTTGCTCATGTGCTTTTCCACAGAGACTCTGCTGGGCAAAGCCCTGCTTCCAAGAAAGCCCTGCAGAGCCTGAGTAAATTTGTAATTCCTGTTACTGAGAGACTCGGGAGTTTAAATGAAGCCCAGAATTGCATGGAGTGTTCCAGTCAACACATTTTTGGTTTTCCTTCTTAAAACATTCATAAAAGCATTCTGTAGCCAGCTGTGTGGCAGCCAGCAGCCCTTGCTTCCTTCCACATCAGAACAAGTAGGAGCATCTTTTTCAGTTGGGAGAAAACAAAAAAAATCACGCTAAATTGATTTTCCCTTTGATCCCTCCTATTCCCTACATGCTTTCCTCTCTGTTTATAGCATCTGACATAATTCCTTTGGTCAGATTTTATGCCTGAAGTCATTCAGGCCAATTTTAGCTTCTTTTTTTTTCCAGGGCTTTGACGTCTCAAGCAACTTAATCTAGGTCAGTAAAGTACCTGCTGTTGAAAGGAATTTTCTTGAGTAATGTTTTGGTGTCAGAAGGGCCTTCCCTGGCATGTGCAGATCGAAGGTCACCAAGCCCATCCAGCATGGAAAGGGCAAACCCTAGGTGTTAAATATTGGCCAAAAAGCAGTCTGCAGGGATATGTAGATTCGGATTTTAAATGGAGGATTTTTTGTGATTTTTTGAACAGCTGAAGTGATGTAGTGTGAAAATCCCAGCAATGCTTCCTTTGGGGGAGAATGTGCATGAGAAATGTTTGGGTTCAGGATCACAGGAGCAGCAATTACAGTGATTTCAAATCATTGCCAGACCAAACCTAAGTGTTGAGTTTACAGCTGGGAGAGCCCAGGGAGCTCATTCTGAGAGCAGCCACGGGATGTGGGAGCTCATGGAGGAGCAAACCTGATGGAGTTCACACTACAGTGTTAAAGTTCCTGCTTTTTTGGCTACTCTAAGGAGCATTTCTGAGGACTTTTATCACAACTCCCTTTATCACAACCAGGGCTGAAGGGCAGGTCTCCCTTCTGGCTTTCCAGACACCCAGTGAAGGCACTGGGGACAGGGACTTATCACTGTAGCCAAGGCAGAAAACTGGGGAAAAATGGAAGAAAAATACAAGATATTGCACGAGCACCAAGACTAACAAAGATTTTCTTTTCTGGGTTCATATTTCATGACTGAATTAATTTTGTGTCTGTAAAAGGGAAGCTCTGAATGAAGCTTTTCCTGTTGTTGGGCTTGGGTTTTTGAGTACAGAGGCCTTCCTCCTGTACCTACCCAACTGTTTTCACAAAAACTGGAGGAATTTAAATTGCTATTTATCTGACCTTCTGTCACATTTGATTAAGAAGGGTTCAGAAATAACTGAGATGGGTCACAGGTAAAATGGCAAAAACTCAGCAAAATAGGTAATTGCTCTTCATTTCCAAATGACAAAAAACCACCAGGCTAGCCCAGTCTTTTCCCTAAATCTTTAGAAAAAAAAAATACTGTGAACTACATTTATCTGTTCATTCAGTCATTTCAAAAGCAGCAGCACAAGCCAATTCTTCAGCCCTCGTTTAGAACATCCCCTGAACAATCTAATTTGAATGACATTACTGGAAACTAAAGTGATTGTGTGTGTGCTTATTTAGCTCATCACTGAGGACTCTATCGGTACTGCACTAACAGGGAGTGATATTTTTGCCCTTCTAAATTGACTTGCCTTAATTTGTTACATTTGGTTTGCTGGTTTCTAGTGGATTCAAGTATGATACAATAGTTCTCACATTATGCTCTGCAGAGGATTTTTTGGTGGGCTTGATCAAACCCATGGTCATGAGATCCTTTTTCCCCAACCCCCCTCATTTCCAGTTGAGAAGTTGGATTATGAGGCTCTAAAAATACATTCCCATGTTTTCATTAAATTGTTTCTCCATGGCAGCAATTGTTGGAGCTGCTGTGTTCATGCCTTTGATGCTTTTGGGAGGAGTGGTGGCTTTTGTGATTGGAAATGGATGAGGGACAGAGCCAATCCAAATATGTGTTTGCATGAGGGATGTGTTTCTGTGGGGGAGAGAGAAATCTATTTACATGTGCACTAAGCAGAATCGCTTTTTTTCCCTTTTCATCCCTCTATGAACTTCTAAAGTAGGAAGATTTACTTAAGTAATTTTTTTTTTAATGTATGGAAATGAAAGGTGTGGGATTTATCTCTGGGAAGGTCTTACATGTCTGCATAAAATGTTTTGGTAGGCAAAGAACAACTTAAATGCAACAACTCTTGCATTTCAGCAAAGGTCTCTCTTATTCAAACATTTCTTCAGGCACCTGAGTTTTACATGAGGTTGCCAAAACAAAGATTTGAAACAGAGTAAAACACCTTTTCTTCTGCTGGTTCAGCTTTCCTCTTTTAGAAAGTGAGATTATGAGAGGTCACCATTCAGTGAGTTTCTCTTTTACCATTTTCTTTCAAGTTAGGATCTAAGGAAACAAAAAGAAACCAGGGAAACTAAGAAGCTAAGGAAAATGTACATTAAATATGCACACATGTAAATACAGGAAGGTTTTTATATCACAATTTAATAAATGAAAGAATCAAAGGTGATTTTTTTCTTTTCCACTTTCCCTTTCAGAGCCAAATTTGAAGCTATAAATTCAATCCAGAAGGTTTCTCAAAAGATCTTTTTTCGCTTCAACTGGTCAAAAATGGATTTCCCTGCCCTGAAATCTTTCTGAGATATGTTAAGCAAAATCCCGCTCTAAATGGCCTGAGAAGTTCAAACTCTATCCTCCAAAATTTTACATCTTAGAACAGAACATAAACCTATAAATAGAAGTAAATTAAAATATTTTCATGCATGAAAGTTTTAAACTGAGTAATTTTAATAGTATAGTTTAATTAAATACCTAAATTAGAAGAATTTAATTTTGAAACAGAGATCTTTTGATTTTATTTTAAGTGCAAGAACACCTCACTTAGGTTTCACAGGGAATTCTTGATGATAACTGGTGTTCCCTGGAGAAGGTCACCTGAGCTGAAATCTTTGCTAATTGAGCAAGAAGCAGAATTCAGCAGGATTTATTTCTTAGCTTGCTCTTTTGCAGGGGTTAAAAGTGAGCCTTCCTCCTCTTTACAGCTATAAACACTGCAGTGCACATGAAGAGAAATCTATTTAAAAGTGGCTGAATAAAGTCAAGAAGGTAAATTAGAATCATCTGCTTCCCAAAGCCTTTCTTGTCTCCATAAAACAATGCCCTCTCCTGCCTCCCAGGCTGTGACTAATTCTCCAACAGTCCTTTTGTTCCAAATAAAACTCTCATGGAGGCTGACCATATTTTAATGAACAAATGCAGGGAAGATTGACTTTACAGGATTTTTTTTTTTTTTTGTCCTCTTTACTTCAGTGGCAGTGAGCAGAGGGGACAGAAGTGCAGGACACGAGTCTCAGTGTGGATGCTGAAGGATGGTCAGAGGATTTTTTTTGCTGCTGTGTTTTTGGCACAGCAGTGGATCATGGTATGGACACAGTTAATTGGGTTGATAATTAGGAGAGTTTAGTACCAGCTTATCTGTCAGGGATCTCTGTGAGGAAGTAGATGCTGAGATTCCCTGGAAAACCATAATGTCCCCACTTTGGGGAGAAGCAGGATGAGGTGACTTGGTCCAGAAGGCTCTAAATGACAGCTCTGTCACAGTCCTCCCTCTGGAGGACCAGGAGTGTCCCCAGAGGGCTGCAGGTCTGGCCTGGGAAAGGCTCAGGAAAATAACTGGGGCTTTGAGCTTCCTGCAGCTCAAAATTAGGTGTATTTCCCCTTGGCTGGAATAGCCCACTCAGAGGAAAAGCTTAAAAGGAGGACACTGTGGTCAAACCTGCAAAGAACCTGTGTCATTTAAATCCTCCTCATGAAAAGTCTGATATCCTCACATTCTTGAACGGTGAGCTCTACTCTAATGTTTAAAAGCATTAATCTCCCTCTGGAAGTGCTCCTCAGGCTCTGCCAGACCCTCTCCTGAGAGGGAAACCAGCTCTTGTGACACTTGAGCCAGCTGGTGAAAGGCAAGTAACACTTTTTTGAAAGAATTGAGGCATTTTGGCCACCTCACATTCTCACAGATTTGACACTCTTTTACACTGACTTAGCTCAAAGTAACGGAACCTGTTTTTCTAGTGACTCCACTTGCAGCAAATTCTCCCAATTTGCCTTCCTGAAAATTGAGGAATCCCTTGAATCATTGATGATCATGAAGAACTATGTCTTCTTTATGACTTCCTTTATTACTAAAAATCAGAAACCAATTGCAAATTGAGCTCCAGGAATAAATCTAGAATAGTTACTTTAATGTCAACAGTTACCTAAAATAGTATCAGATGAGAAAGACCAGAAAACACCAACTCCATTTATTGATTTTATTTAAACATTTGTTGTTCTTGTTGTTGTTCCTAGGTGATCTTGTTAATTTGCAATCTTCTGGCCAATATCCAGCATTTCAGGAAAGTAGGTTCTGTTTATGACAGCAAAACCCCTAATTTTTCTTCCTGCAAAACTTGGGCTGAAAACTGAATTCAAGTGATTTTAAAAGACTACATAAATTTAAGAGGGATTTCAATCAACTCAGGCTAATTCCTCTGATCTTCT
This sequence comes from Phainopepla nitens, assembly GCA_013400175.1. Lineage (NCBI taxonomy): Eukaryota > Metazoa > Chordata > Aves > Passeriformes > Bombycillidae > Phainopepla > Phainopepla nitens. Next base: position 332,011 of record VXBQ01009895.1, on the reverse strand, counting down.
TCAATTGAAAATGCCTGACTTAATTCCAGTGAACAGGATCCAAGATCTCTTGTATGAAGAAAGGGTCTTTGAGGGTGAAGAAAGGGAAGCTAAACTTGAAATTTTCATATGATCTTCCATCATTAGAAATCCTCATGAAGACAATGGCAATTTTGTATTTTAGCAATGATCCTACAGAACTTTTTTCTCCTAGCCACTTTTGGATTCTGCTTGGGCTGACTGTTGTTTGTTAGCTCAGGAATGTCAGAGACGAGAGAAGAACCTGCACACTTCTTCCATTCTCCCACACACTTTGTTTTCATGCTCCCCAGCAAACTCCTCAAGCTTTGTGTTCTCCTGTTTATTTTTATTAACCATTTACTCTTGTGTCTCTTACTGCCTTAAAACTATGCAGGCTAAAGGTCTGAATACTCAGGTTGGTTTAAGCATCCTTGATTTGCTGGTGGTTTTATTGCAGCTGTGAGAGCATTACAGCAGTGAACATGCTGGCAGCCCATCAAACTCAGGATGCAGAACCTTGTAATGCCAGCACTGCTATTGGCTCTGCAAACCCAGACAGCTTCATCAAGAAAATTCTGTCAAAAAAAATCACTGGCACAGACGTGGCTGATACACTTAGAATCCAACATCTTGTCCCTTGGACATAGTGCCCCAGGCTCCAAACACAAACAAATCAACTCTTCATAAGGAGATGCTTATGTGTTAAATCCTTCTTTTCCTTGGCTTTGGCAAACATCAATAAACATCTTGGCAATAAAGAGCAAGAGATTACATGTTATATATGGGCGGCAGACCTCTAATGCAGCTGAGGGAGGGACCATATCTGCTCCTGATGAAAGCAGAATGCTGAGAGTTATGCAATTAGTCATGTGAAATGCACCCAGCAGCAGCCTGGTGGTCAAAACTCAGATTGGAGCTCAGGGGTGTCTTGTCAGGGCTTGGTGGACAGATGTTGTACCTTGACTAGCTCATTTTCTGAGAGATTATCTCATTTCAGTGTTGCTTTGCTTCCCTTTCCCTTCTTCCCAGCCGTTCATGACCCAGGCAGACAAAATATTGCTTGAAAATGGCAAATGATTACTTGAGAAAAAAATAGTGAATTGAAAATAGTATCTTATTTTTACACTCTGCAGTTGTGTCTGTAGGGACAGTAATTGCTGCTTATTTTAGTGGCTGATGCATATGCTTAGAGTGATTTTTTTTCACATTACAAGTAGGACATCACTTACACTAAGGTTGCTTGTCATACCTTTCAGACCAATAAAACTCCCACAGATGAAAGCTTGCCTCACGTAAAAGAACTGTTGAAAAAGTGTTTCTATGGACATAAAATCTGACATGATGATAATCTGAAACTGCTCACTCCCCAAGGATGACAAAACTCTAACAACTTCAAAGCAAAGTAAGACTTGCCAGAGGGGAAATTGTAATTAAAATTAGATAACCTGTGTGAAAAGCATCCAATTTGTAGTCTATAAAAGCATTTTAGAAGCACAGTTCTTCAGCCCCAGGACCATAGCTGTAACAATTATCTCAAGACTTTCACAGTGGAATCAAAACATGTTAATTTGTTAATGAGTCAGTATGTAGCAGTAAGGAAAAACTCTAACGAGGGAATACAAACATGAAGGCTGTATTTTTGTTTTTAAGTCAATGCACTGTTGAAGTCCATGCTTCGGTTGCTGTGAAAGCTCCCCATCTCTTCCTGAAAAAAGTGGTTTTGAACAGAGTGAATGGACCTCTTCCCCCTTAGTCATGGCCAGAAGCCCAAGTGGGTCACTGAGCCTTTCACATGGAGTGGTTTCCTCTCAAGCCTTTTCTGCAGGAATTTTGGGATTTTAGAGTGCCCGTGCCTGGCTGGGAGCACTGGTCACCCCACACATCCCATCTCCCAGCTGAGACCCCTCGAGCCATCTCAGTCCCACCACACACAACTTCCAAGGGATAAAGGATGTAAAATGAGCACAACAACCTCTTCTGGCTGCTCTGAGTGAGTAACAGGCTCACTCATCTTCATCCACCTGGAACAGGGAGGCAGCAGCTGGACCAAGGACTGGATTGAGCCCTTCTGTCCTGACACTGTGGCAGATCTCAAAGAGCAAAGAGGAGCCTTGAACCCAGCTGAGAAGGCAGATTACTCCTTGTTTCCCCACTTCCCAGCAGAGTTTTTCATCCACCCTGTGTTTTGCAGCAGCTAATCCATAAACCTGGCGCTTCTCCCAAGCGGCTGCGCTGTAGTGGCTGCTCCCCCAGCAGGGCAGAGTTGGAGGTTTCCCCTGTTACTGTGCCAGCACAGAGCAGCAAAAATATTAATTTTCAGCTAATGGTTGTATGCCTCAGATTAGGAGAGGATTAGGGACTTCTTTGAGAGTTTGGGTTGTTGTGAGGTTGGAGGGTGGAAGTGCGGTGGGGAGAAATAGGCAATGGAAAGAAAAACCTGAAAGAAATACGGAAAGGAAGAAGAAAGGAGGCAAGAGGGATGGGAAGGGAGGGAGGAAAGAAAAAACTGCATGTGAGGAGGAAAGGTAAAGTAGTGGAAAAATCAGAAAACTCATGGAACTTTACATTGATTGGAACATGCTAAAACAAAAGAGCTTTAGCCTCAGGTCAAATAAATCTTATTTCTTTCTTCCTCCACTGCACTACAGCAGTTACTCTTAAAGAAAGAAGAGTTTAGGGCCTGCTCATATCAATGCTGTCAATGAGTGCAGAACTAAGGGAAGTTTTAAGGCTAAAATAGCCCTTTCCATCACTTGGCTGCCAAGTGCACCATCACTGCATCTGGGAAAACCCAGACAGAATTTACATAAGGAGAAAGTCTCCTCAGCTGGCGTGTTGGTAGGCACAAGAAAACCATGTGGTGTGTTGGCAGGTTGGCTTACCTGGGAATTAGGGACTCTGGGAGAATATATTTGTCAAATCAGTACCCAATAGCATTTGAGTGTCTTTCACCCTATCTGTTCAATCTTTTTGTTCTCTTTTCTGTGGTCAGTAAAATTTAGGATACAAAGGTGCATCCAAACCCACCTGCATCTCACTTATCTTCACTCTTTCCAGCTCCATCCTTTAGATCAAATCCTGTTTGTTGTTCCATCCTCATTCAGGAGCTTGGAATTTTGGTTTCTGAAAGAGGCACAGAGCACAACAAACACACCGTGCTCCCACACTAAAATGTGTGCCACATCACTACAAGTGACAGCAGTAAAGGTGCCCAGCATCATCACCTCCCTTCAGTAAAGAGCTCACAGACCAGAGATGCTGAGAGAAGGAAAAGGGCTTGGAGGGAAATGTCAGAATAGCCTGGGTGTAATAGTGATCTTCTGGGACCGAATCTCATAATTAGCCAGGGCAGACTTCTCTTTGATGTAGGATTAATATGGAGAGAAAAGATTAATGTACAATGTTACTTCCTGAGTGAGCTGTTTCATTATCTTTGGTAACTTCACAATATGATAATAATCATAGGACTGGATCTGAACTTTTCCAGTTGAGACAATAGGGAGGAGGTGAGCGTTATCTCTGCCTTCCTCCACGTGACACAGTAATCCACTGTGTTGGTCCTGACAGCTGGAAAAGCTGCACATCTTCCTGAATGCCTTGCACATGGCCTAAGCTTGCAAGCATTGATAATGATAAAATACTCATTATATCATTTTTGCTTAAGGCAAGTACACCTTCTGGTGATCTGATGTAAATGCATGGAGTTATCTCCTGCTGGTCGCTATTTATGGGAGCAGTGGCTCCAGGTACTGCTATTATTAGCACTCTTATGAACAGTGTTTGCTTTGTTGCAACACTTCTCATTTAATCAAACATCCCAAGGCACTTGGAGAAAAAGTTGTCCTATATCAGTAGTGCCAATTTTAAGTAAATATTCTCCCAGCCAAACATTTACCTTCACCTGGGAACTGCAGGCTGCTGGCTGCTGCATGGGCCCAGAATCCAGCAGGCCTGGATGCCATTTTCAGTTGTTGTAAAAGCTTTCAGTGTTGGAAGAAAGGCTGTCCCAGGATTAAAACCTTTGGGAGAACAGAGAGATGGTGAAGCAAAGGAGCAAACTGCCACGTTCTTTGCCTCTCTGAATTTTTTCGTATCAGAAAGAGGCTTTGTGCCTTCCATGAGGTCCCTCCCAGTGTCAGGCTGAGTGATTCAGAATCTGTGTGTGCCAGAAATTTAAATACCCTGGTGAAGAGTTTCATCCAGGAAATAGGGACAGCAAAGTGTACCTGCCTCAAATAGGGTGGTTTTAATTCTGCCTAACCAGGGACAAATATGTTTTCCTTGCTTATTCTCTGTGATTCTGCTCTGGCCTGGGACGAGGTATTCCACTGCCCTTCACCATCAGCCTTGCCGCTGCTCCACATGAAATGTGGAGGGTCCTACCAATGCCCTGAATCATTCACTCAGCAGCATTGTTTGGGTTTGGTTTGGGATGTTTCTCAAATTCAAGTTGAGGCTGGTTTGATGTTGCGCTCTTCAAAGTTATTCAGCACCCAGCCCTTTTGTGGCTCCGTGGAGTTCAGAAGTTGGCTGGAGCCTGGTGCTGCATCGGAGCTTTCACAACAGCAGCCAAAACAATTAATCTTTTCCAAAGATGCAGCGTGGAAGACTATTGCGCCTTCTATTTTTATGGCAGTGTTTTTGCTTTATTTCTCACTTAGATGCTAGGCTTCATTCTGTGCCATTTCCTTGCCTTGCATGCTGAATAACTCCTTACATGCTGAAGCCATAACATTTTCCAGCTGCAGATCCTATAAACCAGGGAAATGTGCCGGTCTAGAATTGTCTGTGAGCAAATCTAAACTGACCTGCAGCCATCCCAGCATTCTCCTTCGTGGCACCTTTGATGGGCAGACTGTAGACTCCTGACCTTTAAATTAAAAGACTGGGGATAGAACCAGGGATTTGTCTCATGTCTCATGTCAGCTGCTCTGGGTTGGACCACGGGGATTAGAGAGAGGCAATAAACAGAACTGAGCCCTTGGGGGGCTTCAGGCTGGACAGCAGGAGGAGTTTGTTCACTGAAAGGGTGGTCAGGCATTGCAAGGGGCTGCCTGGGTAGATTTGGAATCCCCATCCCTGGAAGTGTCCAAGATCAAAACTGGATGTGTCTCAGTGCTCTGGGCTGGTGATAAGGTGGGGACCAGGCACAGGTTGGACTCGATGGGCTGGGAGGCCTTTTCCAACCTCAGTGATTCTGTGTTTCTATGACTCTTTTATGGTGATGCCCATTTGCCAACACTCATTAACCACACACACTAACTGCACAAATATTTACACAAATACTTCCATTTGTATTTGCAGTGAGTGTGCAGGAAAAAAAAAGTGTTGCGTGAATCTTTCTCATTCCACTAAGTGAGAACNAACCTCAGTGATTCTGTGTTTCTATGACTCTTTTATGGTGATGCCCATTTGCCAACACTCATTAACCACACACACTAANTAAGGAAGAAAAAAAAAAAAATTTTTTTTTTTTTTCCCATATTTTTTTTTTTTTTTTTGCTGGGATCCTAATTTAAAATTTCATACTAATAATATTTTGTAACTAAGACATAATGCAGCTCGAGTCCACTGCCAGTTGCTGCCCTGCCTGTGGACCACAACCTCAGGGGAAGCTAAAATAAGAAAGTTGCTTTAATATAGTGAGTTTGTTCATGGCCTGGACAATCTGGAGCACCACTGCTGGGAGGTTTGGCTCCCTGCTCCACAGCAGGTCATCCCTACAACAGGGATGGGCAAAGGAGGAGGCAGTGTAGTGCCAGGAGAGGCCTAGCAGGGCCCAGGGCTGCCCAGTCAGAGAGCTGCCAGCAATCCTTGCACCCCTCCAGGTGGGCATCCCCCCAAAAGAGCACCAGAGGTCACCTGAACCCTTCCACCCCTGACCCACCACCTCCCCAGGGTCTCCAGGGGCAGCTGGAATTGTTCTTCCTGATGACTCGAGCAGTACAAACAGTGAGGGAATCTCTCCCCTTGTGAATCACCAAAAATGGAAAATAATCGTCTTAAATTAAAGATATAATCAGTCTGCAAGCAGCAAAACTTTGTCAGCACAAGAATAAGACATTCTCCTTAATCCTGTCTGTGCTGAAAGAAGTTTATTCAAGTATTTATCTAACCTTGTATTTAACCAGGAAATCCAGCTGAGCTAATCACTTTGTGCCAAAGAAGTATTTGGGCGCTCGTCTGCCATGACATTTGTGAGGGATTCTGTACACTGTGGCCACTCTTTTAATGGCTTAATCACACGCAGGAGGAACCACACATTTTTTCAATGATGTTTCCTTCAGAAAATCAAAAAGCCTTGTCATCAGGGAAAACCTAAGTTGATGTTGTGCATTATTTGTGGAGGTGATGCCTTGAGATGAGAGGCCAAGGGGTTCTGCCTCATGTGCTCTCTGTGGGCCTGCCCCAGTTCACACCACTTCAGTCTGCACTTTACATCTCTAACACGCACTAATGCTTTTTTCTTCTGGGATTTCGAACAAGAGGCTCCTTTTCTTGCGCCGTAACACCCAAGAGTTTGATGGCTTGGTTGCCTCTACCTCCCAAATAATGTGACACTGCACTTTGTGTCTCGCAAATAACAAGGTATTCTCTGTACACATACACATATGTGCTTCCACACTCACCTTGTGATGATTTTGTAGGTAGAAAGACACAAAAGAGAATGAAGAAATTATACTTTGCACAGATGTTAAATGATGTGGCTAACAGCCACACCAGATTTGTAGTTATTCTGGGCAGAGCCTTGCACACTGAAAGTCTCAAGGACAGTTAATTAGGGAAGTTTCACCTCCAGGTCTGTAACACCAAAGAAGGCATCATGTGCCTCAGTTTCCCTGCAGGAAAAATGGTCATGATTGAACTTACTTCATTCAAGGCCTCTGAATGGCCCATGGACACCTACTCCTAATATTTGTGTACTCTCCTACCATGGCAATGCCAATGGGAGAAAAACAACCCCAAAGGGCCCTTGGATTTCACCATCCCATCCCACCTCTGTCCATGCAAGACTCACATGTTAGTTAGGATCATTAGAAAAGAATAAGAGGGGGAGGAAAAAAAAAGGCTCTTGAGACTCATCCCCCTCTTTGCCCCTTGGAAGAATTATTCAACAGAAATAATAGTCAACTAATTAGTTGCCACCACCCCCTCCATTGTCCCCTTCAAATCACTGCCTTGCTGAGTCATGCTGTCCCCAAAGCATCCTGCGAGGTCTGCATGGACCTCCCTGACCCAGCCTGGAGCCACCCATCCTGAGGGACCCAGAACTGTCTGAGTGTCCCCTTGGACATCTGCAGGGGCCCTCTGTGCCCTCAGCACCTTCCAGGATCAGGTCTTGCATTAGAAAGTCGTGCAGACACAGCCACGGCCAAATGTGAACCAGCTGGAAATGCTGCAGCCGGGCACATTGTCTTCAGATCAGGCCCTGGAAGAATTAAAACCAAGTGTGTGATCTGAGCAGGCTGAAATGAACTCCAAATGAAACTGGAGTTAGGTCTCCTTAGCAGGGAGCACGGGGTAGGATTGTTAGGTTTCAATAAAGTGTGCCCAGTGCTTTAATAAAGTGTGGCGAGTGTATTAGCCAACATGCTTTTACAATTACTGAGAAACAAGGACAGGAACTTCATTAACACTTTACAGGGGAAAGAAAGCTGTGCTACAGGCAAGTGATATATTGCTCTTGTGACTGTAGGTGTCCTGCATTTAAGAAAACAAGGAAAAAATCTGGGGAAGGGAATAATTACAGTGTCAGCAAATGTGTTTGTGTTCACAGTAAAGTCACCCTTCCCAGTCCCACAGCTGCTGGGAGCCTGCATCACAACATGGCAAATTTCTAGGACAGAAGGTGACTCTATAAACACAGCAAGAGCTGTAATGTGAGAGACAAAACTCCTGAAGGGAAAAAAAAAAATTTAAAAGCACATGCAGAATCATTTACAAAATGTGTTTTCCAGGGCTGCAAGAACCCTGGGCAGGGTTACACTCAGCACTCTTGAAGCAGGGGGGAACTGCTTTGATAAAGCACAGGTGAGGTGTATTTGTGAGCTACATGTCAGGCAGGATTAACTCCCTGGCAAATTATCAAAGCCAACTGATAGCAAAACAAGTTGGGACTCTCCTACAGTGGCAGTTTAAAACTAGGTGTAACTTCACCTAAAACAAATGAATAGAGCGGGGGTGTAAGGGGACTACCTAACTAATTAACCCCTTGATTAACTCCCAGGCAAATTACAGCGTTTTGTGGAAATCAAGGAGGTCTCAAGAAACTTAAAACTGTGTTGGGTAAGTTTAGAGTAAAATTCAATTACTGGGAGAATTCTTTCTGTGTGGTTTGGGGATTCAGTGAGGAAGGGAGGAGAGCATGAGGTGAAATGTTTTACTGGGTCTGCTCCTGCCTTTTGCCGCTCAGCTCTGCACAGATTCCCACGTTGCAGGAGCAAGCTCACAGTAAAACACACAGAGTGTTCCTCAGAGTAGGGAAAACTGCTCAGCAGCTTGGAAAGAGGAGTTCTAAATAATCCCTGAGAATGAATTGCCACACAGAACTTTGAGACAGTTTTTATACTGTTTTGTATTAGAGCAGCTGAAGCACACACACACGTGAGGAATTATTAATTCCTCCCATTAGGATGCAGGAGGAGTCGATAGCCCCTGTGACAGCACCAACTATCACACAGAGGGCTCAGATATGCTGCCCTTTCTAATAGTTTTTACTTTTGCATTTCTGTGCCCCTGCAGCAGGAAGTCCAAACCATTGTTAGGTGTTCCCAGGGAGCGCAGGGCTCCACCTGGCATCCCTGCTAACCCAACGAGATCCTGCAGCTCGGGGAAACTCGGGGAGCAACCAGTTCTGGGGCAGTGCATGTGGGAAAACCAGGCATGCAAAGCGGGATGTTGGGCTGAAAATGTGGCTTGTCAGGGATAATGAAGGAGAGGGGAGGCAATTAAAAAGGAGAAAAGTGACAATCTGACAACACGCTCCATTAATGTAATCAGATTTTGCATTCACTTCATCAGTGGTAAATCAAAGCAGAGTAGGAATGATATGGGTTTTTAATATTAAAAACTACTCCCATAATATGCAAAGTCAGGGAATACCTGTAAATTTCTGTCTGTTGCCGACCATTAACTGATTTAGGATAGACCTTGTTGAGTAATTATGTTTAATAAGAGCTTGTCCATACAAGCTGCTATCAGATGTCATTTTATACAATTTCAAGCCAGATATAATGGGCAAGATGCACATATTAGCTTTCTGTAATACTGCACTGGCTTTTTTATGGGAGAAGGGTGGGAAAATTCAAAACTGATTATTGTGTGGCTTCCTTTCAGACAGTTGTATTTGATCTAATTTGATTTATCGCTGCACATTTTGAATGAGCAGAAATGTCTGGAGGGGAAAAAAGAGGCTTGTTACAGTAAATGCTCGTGTTAATGTATTTTCACCTGCTTGCTTGGTGGGCTCCAGAGCTGGCTGTATTTATTACTGTTTAGAGTGTTGTGGATTAAAAAACCTCCTCTCTATCTTTTTTGCTCTCTGTTGTAGGGATGTAATGAGCTTCCCACACCCTCCACCAGCAGTGATTTTGTAACTAACCCATGCTGGCATAACAATGTCTTCACCTAGATCACTGATACTGCTAAAGAGAAATTCAGGATAAAGGCTCGTGTCTATTTTCCTGAGGAAAGCACAGCTGTAAATTCTTGGCAATTTTTTTCCAGGTGGTCCTAGAGCATAAATGTCTTGAACCTTGTGGAGAAGCGAGCCCAGAGGTTTGGAGTTCCACTCCTTTTTAGAGAAATGCATAAAAGTTTTGGTGTTAGTATTGCTTGAAGGCACAAAACCACAAACAGTTTTCCTGATTGCTTAAGGGTTTCTGGGTCCCCAGTGCAACTCAGCTTAGTGTTTAATGTGCTGCCACTGTTTTTCTTCAGCAGTGAGACATGGGGAGATGAACCAATGGCTTTCCCATCATGCTCTTTCTAAGAAAGGCATACACAATTTAAAGAACATAAGGAAATGCATAAATATCTGTGAGCATGAGCCATCCACCCTGCAGCATGAGGACTCAAGGTTCTGCAGATTAAGCACAGAATTAGAAAGCGAGAGCTCTTTGGGCTGGCTTTGTCCCTGACTTTGTGTGATGATTGGAAAGGGCTGGATCACTGCAGTGACTTGTTACAGAAGAAACCCTTGCTCAAGAAGCAGTCTGAGTTTAGGAATTTGTTAAAATCTACACAGGCTGCTGGGCTCTGTGATCCAAAGGATCCAGGCCAAAGCAGGGCAGTACCACACCTCAGAAGCCTCATGCTTGCATCTGCACCCGAGGGTTGTGTGTCTGTAGGGCCACAGGCTGTTTCTGGTGGGACAGCAGATGTGTGTCCCAGCTCTGGAGTGATCCCCACCATTTCCCAGGGGCAGATTGGCTCCTGCTCCGTCTCTCCTTTGAGCACATCACTGATGGGCCCCGAGGAGTCTCTGTGCTGCTGGGAACCTCAGCCACCCGAGCTCCTCTGCAAGCAGGGAGAGGGACAGGGCAGGCATCTCTGCACCTGGAGACAGCAGTCAAAACAGTGCAAACCCAACCCTTCCCTAGGTGGGTTTTAAGTTCAATTTAGGCTTCCCTGCCTTATCTAACTCAGTCTTAGTCACTGGCATTGCAAAACTTGTTACGGTTTTGTTTGGCACCGTCTCCTCACGTGTTCCTGTGTGTGGATTGCAGGGACACGTGTTTGCCTTGCTGAGGGAGAGCTCACTCACACTTGAGCACTGATTACACTGTGAATTTATGATTCTCCACAAATGTTTTCTGGTTTTGTTTGGGTGCTGATCTGCTTGGGTCAGCTCTGACTTTGCTCTGTAGGTTACATACACAAGGCTTCTTCTCTCAACACACATAAAACTCCTCTGTGGCTGTTGCTGGTGGTCAGAAGAAATCCTGCTGAAATAGATGTTGACCTGTTAGGTGTTGGTCAGGAAGGTAATTTGTTCTGCTGACATCAGAGGGAAAAAAAAAATAAAAGGCAGAATTTATATAAACCTGGAGGAATAGGCATTTATTTCAACATAGAAGGTGGGAGAGGACTAAGAAAAGAAGGCATTGTAGACTCATGCTCTCCTGATGTGTTTGGTAAGGTTTCTGTTGACATTTCTCCTGTTACAGCATCAGTTTATGGGGTATTTCCATATGTCTCTAGAATGGCCTGAATGAGAGCACCTCTAAATCTGTGGGAACCTCAGATTTCAATCTCCATCTAGATGCAAAGCATAATTTTCTCAACCGTATTTGCATTCTGAGATATACAAAATACAGAAAACACAAATGTTTGGCACTCAGGGAAGTCTGTGCTGTTTGCAATCTCATCTCCAGCCTTGCACGTGCCACCCTGGGCTGGGCTGCCCCTGCATGGGGTGACAGCACTCCCAAAGCCAACACCCTGCACACAGACTCTGCTTTTTCTCACTGCATAGAGAATTTCATTCTCATTAGAGAATTTCTCTTATTACCTGGGCTATAATCCCTCCCTGGGGGGGAGGCCTTGTGCACAAAATTAATTTCATTTGGCCACAGAAACTCCCTGTGCTTTTGGCATCTCAGTCTTTACATGCAGAGGAAAAGCTGTCTGAGGCATTTACAAGGCCCTGTAGAAAATATCTCACACCAAGCTGGACTGGAGGTCGCTGCTGAGCTAAACTCTGTCAATGCTTTTTTTAAAAGAGAATGGCTTGGGTTTTTTTTTCCTTTCCTTTCAGAAGCTTTTTTGGGGCTTGATCTGCCTTTATTGACTGAGCTGAGCGTGCTCAGCTTTGGAGATGGACTAAAGGCAAGTCCACACCTGGCATCTCCTCTGCATCATTCTTTACAGCTCAAATGGGGTGAAAATTTTCCGCATTTCCTTTCTTTTTTTTACCCTTTCCTTCCTTTCACCTGTCTCTTCCTCTCCTTTCCTTCAGTTATATCTGGCATTTTTAGAGGTCAATGTTTTTGATGATCTTTTCAGCGACAAAATAATTCTGCAGACATTGCTTGCCTTTTTTTTTTTTTTTTCCCTTTCAGAAGCATTTTTTGCATGGAAAAAGTGAAAATTAAAACAGTTTAGTTGAAAAGAGAAAACATTGTTCAGTCCAAAAACCTCTGAACTTTGAGTGTAACTGAAATGTTGGAATGGTTGAAATTCCTGCAGAGAATGGGGAAAAACAAACATGTTTTCACTATTTTTAGTTATTCCAGTATTTCGCTGGAAGTGTTTTGAGGGGGAAGTTGGTTTTTCCACAGCAGTTGCCACTTGAGTCCTCTAATTCCCTCTTTATATTGCTTTTCCCACATTTTATACCAAATTCTAATATTTCTTATCTTCCTCCCATCTTTCTGGCTGTGCAACACCCAAATCTTGCTGTCATTTTTTATTCATGAAGGGGGTGGAGGAAGCAGACACAGGTGAAAAGTATAATTTCTAGCAATGATAATAACAAAAATTAAGAACTATGGCATAGCTTTTATTTTCTGGGGGAAAAATTCTGAAAAAAAATAAAAAAAATAGATTGTTCCCCCTCTCTGCCAAAACTTTTGATAGGCTCTACTTGAGCGTTTCTTAGACGGCGTGTGGATTCAAGGGCTTCACATTTCATCAGCATCCTTAATGAGCTTGAGGAGCCTCTAATAAATCTCAGACCTTTTAATGAATTCTTTATAGCTCCTAACTGCTCCAGATAGAGATTGACGAGTGTAACCGGTAGCACAGAATCTTGGCAGGCAATAAGAGGAGCGGCCCCATCCTTTCCCTCTGGCATCCCATCTGAATTTCTGCAACAGAGATAACCAGGAGTCTGTCACTGCTATGAAGTTTGTGAAATTTAATTAGGGAGCTAATAAAACAGCTCTCATCTAGTGCTGCAGTTACCTAGGAGATCTGATGTGTTGTTTAAGAGCCTCTCCCAAGGGAGCGTGTGGTGGAGAGCTGTTATCTGAGCAGAGAGTTTGATTGACCACTTCTCTCCTGTAAACCCCTTTCTAGTAGGGTTAATACTTTACTAAAAGACATATTTGCACTACTTGAGTGAGCCATTGATGAGCAGAGGCTGAAGGTTGATATTTAAACACCACTTTGGAGATATTTAAACACCACTCACTCTGGGGAGGCACGTGGAGGTTTTTTCCTTTCTCCTAATTTCTGTTCTTGGTCACTTCTCGATCAAAAAGGGCCCATTTTCCTGTTCTAACTCCAGTGTCTTGAAATCATCTTAGCACAATTGAAGATTTTCTCTTTGGGCATTTTAGAGGCAAAGTTGTCTCAGCTGGAGTCGGGGAACCAGAAATGATGGTAAGAGTAGAATCAGATCAGAGTCAACCCAGTGGCTCTTCCTGCAAGATCTGCTCCTGAGCAAAATCTGGGTGTGATATGTCCAGACTGATCTTTTCAGCTCAGAGAATGTTTTGGCACTAATTTCAATCAAGGGAAATTTCACTTTAATGCAATTATTGTCAATATGTCTCATAGTTAGTAGATTAGATTTTGGTTTGTTGGTGTATTCTGGAAGACACAGTTCTGTCAGTTAATCCACAAGTATATACAGTTTATTTCTAGTCTTAGAATTCAGTAAAAAATGGGTTAGTTCTACCTTGAGACCTTTTAAGATTTCAGATATTTTTCCCATACCACAACAGAAAACCACTCCTCTCTGTCTTTAGATCTTTTTGGTGATAAGTCAACTTATATTTGAAAATGAATAGCTGCTTCAAATAAAGAAGATTTTATTCAGTTCTGAGTATGTCAAAGAAAGCTTCTTTGACCATTTCAAAGCCATTGTTTTTAGAAGAATAATTGAAATGAAAAAAATCTACTGAAGCCATCCCACCCCTCCCAACTCTATCTGTTTGGGCAAAGCAGCCTATTCCAGCAATAAAAAAGAAACCACATTAAAAAGTATTGACCAATCCTACTTAATATTTATTGTTCTTTGATAACTGAAGAGAATAGAAAAATCTTCTCAGCAAGGCACCATGAGAAGGATTTCTTGGAGAGCAGTTTTACTGAGAAAATCATGGCTCCGTGATGAATATCTCAGCGGAAGACCTGGCCTTTTGGCACCTCAGGAAATGAGCATTGAGGAGGTTTTTGCACTTCCTGGAGGCTCCTGGCCAGGGGATTGTGTTGTCAGAGGATGTAGATAGCACAGGGAGCTGCAATTGGGGCAGTGGTGTCCCCAAAACATTTGGATTGAGAGGGTGGAACATGGGCTTGTGCAATAGCGGAGCCTTCCAGTGACAAAGTTGTTAAAGTGATTTATTATCAACATAAAGGGTGTTCAATAATAATAAAACAATGACCAATCCTCACTTTCTGCTAAAAGGCAGCTGGTCATGGCCCGTGGCAGGCAGATGGCTGAACTTGCAAGATGGATTTTACAGAGTTCAGAACAGCAAAATCAGATTCTTTGTCCTTTAAAAATAATGGGAGATCTTTGGTATTGCAGTGCCCCAGAATAAAATACCCAAAAAACCTGTATTTTCATAGCAACTCACAGCCTCGTCCTAATGCCTGGTCAGAGGTTTCTCGGCTGTGGGGTGTTTGTGGTGCAGAAAGTTCCTTTATGTGGTTGCATCAAGGGAGTCTCTATTGTTCCATCTCCAACAGAGGTGCCAAGTGACTCATTTGATGAACAATACTGAGGTTCTGTGAGCAGCACCTGAGTGAGGAAAGTGGCACTGAGCTCGCTGAGCCCTGAGCCAGGTTTATGAGATTATGCCCGTGTCTGACCTACCAAACCTCGTGCTGGACCAGTGACAGTGTGTGACCAAGACATCATTAAGATTTTCTCAGGGTTAGGGAGCAATTGAGTGAAATTAAATGATTTTCCTGCAGGCTGAAGAGCCCTTGGGAATGTTATTTGATTATGGAGCTTCCTGGCTCTCAGGTATGGGTTCAAAACCAGCTTTATTAACTCTTCCTGAAAAATTAATTTTCCAAGTCCTTGTCTGAAGGAGCTCTGCTCCAAAGGGATGTCCTTAACAGAACTTAAAGCCACCTTTGTTCTAGGGAACTTTGGGTGGAATATATGGATGAACAAATGGATGTTCAAGGCATCAACTAGAAGTGTAACATCTCTGAGTAAGGATGGAGTTAAACTTCCATCCCTGTGGTGTAATTACTGAGAGTAATGGGCTGTTTGTAATTATGGTGATATTAAACTTGATAAAATTTTTGGGCCAGATTCTTTCCTCATTTATAGTGGTATGATCCATGAGACTGTGAAAGGAGATCTTGGCCCAAGACAATTCTTCAGATAAACCTCAGGCTAAACAAGATTGAAATCTCCCACACCCATGATACCCCTCCAAACATCTCTTTTATTCTTGGGTTAAAGACCAGGTATATTTATGGTGCAAACTACATTAAGATTATCACCGTTAATTAACTGTGTTCTGAAGTTTTTAATCTCAACCTCTTCGGGAGCACTGGAATAATTTACATAACAAAACAGTAGTGTTGAAACAGTTTCCATCTTTTTCCAAGGAATTTTTAAACACTGGCCATCTTCCCAGGAGGCCATGTCCCTGAGGAAGCATGTCCTGACCAGCACTCCTTTCCAGCTTCACTAATTAAGGTGTTTCTATGAGTCACGGGGACTTTCCTCTTCTTTCATAAGATATGAGTGATGCTCTCTCATAATAAATGAGAATAAATAAATAAATGAATCCAAAGAGTGTTACTAATGGGCTGGAAGAATGATAGCCTGTAAATTCACCTGATTTTAGCTGATACAAGCAGAATCCTGTAAGGGTTAGACTTCCAGGTGATCTCAACAGATTAATCCCCCTGACTTTCTGATGAGCTGTCCTTTTATACATTCAATGTGTAAAGCGAATAGGTGACATCAGTAAATCTGGTATAGCAATGTGGCTTAGGATGTAAACCATTTTAAACACTGAACAGATTTAAAAGCAAAATGAAAAGGTATTTATGAAAAAAAAATATCAGAAAAATCTAAATAAGCAAAACTTTATTTATTTGCAATGCATAATTTCAGCAGTTTTATTTATAACAAAATCTTAGTTCTCTTAGAGATAAAAGCTGTTATACAATGTTTTCTTAGTGACTATCTAGTAATCATTCTTAATTTTATTTACTTAAACACTTGCAACTTTTTTTAGCACATGCAAAGTGATGAGAAAATCTTGATTGCCTAGTGTAATTTCTGTAAGTTATTGCTCTCATAACACAAGTTCAAAAGCAGAAATGAAAATAAGAAGCTCTCCTACAGCAGGCCTCTCCACTCCTAAACCCTCCTTTCAAACAAAAAAATAGAAATTCCCATTTTTGTACTTTCTGTACACTGTGTACACAACAAGCAGTATCAAAAAAAGTTTGCAATTAAATTAGTGGTGTTGAATTTGTGACAAAAACATGAGAAAAATTTGGTCCATGCCAAGTAGAATGAAGTTTCTAGGAGCTGTGTGTTACAAAGAAAGGGGAAGAAGCTGTGTAGAGAAGAGGGTATATTCTTTGGCGGAGAAGGCAGTGGAAGATGACATCATAGCAAGAAGAGCCAGAATTGTTATAGTGACTCCTACTAAAAACCCCACTCCTGTGGTTTTCCCAAGTCCAGAACTGTCCACACAGCTGTGGTCCAGTTCAGGTCACAACTGGAAAAGAGCTGTCTCCAAAGCCAGGCTTTATGCCGAAGGGCACAGGAATATCACAAGAGGAGCTGACAGTGCAGAATTTTTGTTGATTTTGGTAGGTTCTGTACGCACTTCACTCTTCAGCCAAAAGAGAGTTGGGCACAACAAGGTGGGAACTGGTTCTGCCAAGGTTAAGAATGGTTTGGTTTTGTCTGTTCTGGTGCCACTCAGGTTTACCTCCACTCTGTGCTGGACTGGGCCATGATCTGAAGTGGCCCCTGTGTTGAAGAGGAGCAGAGCAGCAGCAAAGCTGCAGCTAAAGCCTCTTGTCCTCCTCGTGCCTGGAGCTGGGGAGGGCAGGTCGGGCAGCAGCACCTGCCTCATGCCCGAGGGAGCCCTTGGCCAGCAATGGGACCTGACCTGGGAAATGGAGATTTCTCCTTCCCCCACCTGAGTTACATGACCCAGACGTGGACCAGGGCAGCAGCAAGAGGGAAAGGACTTTGTTCCTTGCCTCCCTTTGAACTGGCAACTCACACTGTCCTTCTGTTTTCACACAAAAGGGGATTTGGTAATTTTGTATTCTATAACAATGAGTCTGGTATTTCCGTAGTGATGCATATTGTTATAATCTCTCTGCTTTGTTTCCTCGACATATTTTTTTATTAAAAAGTCTTCCCAGCCTTAAATAAGTACAGAATAAGTGTGGTCATTCTGGGAACATGAGAGGCCTGATTATCTGACCATCAAAGACTATGCTGTAAACAGGATACTAGTAAACAGGAACTGAACCCCATATGGAGAGTTTGTGGTTTTCTTCAGCCTCTGTTTGTTATGTCTTACATCCTGTTAATTATAGAAAAAGAGCTGGAAAGTTGGAAATAATCTTTTCTCCAGATTATTTCCAGCTTCCCTCCGATAGAGCATAGTACTGCCTTACCTTGCTTCCTTCAGATGTAAAGCATTAAGACAATTCATTCCAAGGGGATCACTTTTCAAGAGGATTACAAGGAGGTTTTTTTTCCCTTTTAATTACAAAATGAAAATTTAGATCTTAGCATCTTATGCAGGGAATCCTCTCAATTGTTAGAAGATAATTTCAGTGTATTCTTTGGATTTTGTTTGAGAGCCTTTGATACCTTTTAAATACCATTTGCATGACTGGTATAAATCATGTCTCAGTAGGAGGGTTCTTAGAATGAAGATTTAGTTGCACACAACAAATGGCAGAATTTAAAGTCATAGTTTTCAAGCTGTCTGTGTTGTTAGGTGTCTTTCTGGGTTGTCCATGCATGCAGAGGGATTTCTCCGGAGCTGGCTGAAGCAGGGGGCAGAGCAGACAGCTTCTCCCGCGTTCCCACTGCTTATCTTTGATTTGCACAAATGATTGCTCATCTTTCCAACATGGTTCAGTCCGTGCTTCCAGTGTCAGCAAACAGATTGATGAGCAAAGTCCTGGGAAGTGTTCAAATCTGGAGTTTTGTGTTTGAGATACGTTCCCTCAGGTCCCTAAAGGACCTGCTTTGGAGTTTTGGTGCTTGAAGGAGCCACATCAGAGCAACAGTGTGAGGGGGTCATGCTTTGTTTAGACTTATTCTTACCAGATCAGGCTTTAGTTTTGCAAAACAGAAAGCCAAAATCTGTTTGGTTCAAGGTCCCACGTTAGCTGTGACGAGCGGAAAGTACCAACCACTGGCTTTTGTTTCTTAGACAGCCCTGGACCAGAGACCACAAATAAATCTCCTGTTATGTTATTTTCCAGCTCTCCACTCTCAGTGCTGTCACTTTAAGCTGCTCTCTGATGCCAACCATCTGCTCCCAATTGCTGTGTTACTCTTGAGATCTGTAAGGCCAAGTCTGTGCACTCTGCCCCCAGCAGCAAACTCAGGCCAAATTCCCCCATCCTCAAACCTCCCACCAGTTCTCATCCTTGTGGGGAGGAAAGGGAAGAGATCTTCTGCCCCATGTGTCCCCAGGCTCAAGGTATTGCAGCACCTCCAGACCTGGGGCTGCCTCTGGGACAGGGAAATAATGTCAGGATTATGGGATCACCAGAAAGAATTATAGAAATGCCAAGAGAATTGGCTGCTTATGAACAGTAAGGTTTGGATGCTGTAAAAATGCCCTGTTCTGGCGCAACTCTGCTCCCATTAAACTCAAGGAATAAAATTCCTACCAACTTTACTAGGAGCAGAGTGTGGCTAGTGCTGAGAGCTTTTGAAAATCCCACTCTATAGCTACACCCACTTTATGTATCCATTTTTAATGACATGATTAATAAAATACCAATGGAGGTCCAAAAAGTTCTGTGTTCGTTTTCCAAAGCACTTTGACTCATCCGTAATCATAACCAGACTTCCAATTACACTAGATTTTAATTGTTCTCCTTTAAGGATAATTACTAGTACTCTGAAAAAAATTACTATGAGTAGCTGGTGATGAGTAGGAATAGGCATCCTCGCCTCTCTCAGTCTGTTCTGTCATTTGAGTTACGAGGAATGTAATTGGATCTGTGACACCCAGACTGAGAGTGGTTTTCAGGATCTGAGAGGGCTCTGTTTCAGTTAATGTGTTAATTTGGGCTCCATCTTCTCATTTGTTCTGCTTTGATCTATCATTTCATAAAGCCAAAGCACCAGATTATTAAGTGTGTGTTCTTGATTTATGTGCAAGACTCCATTTGCATACACATTAATATTTTTAAAGTTTTGGTCCAAATTTCTGCAAGCCATGGTATGGAGTAACACAAGCTGTAATTTCATACTGCGTGGCAACAACTGGTGGGAATAAAATTATCCTATGATTTGGCCGTATTCACACACCAGGAGCTATTTTCCATTTGGAAATTTCGAATATTGCCAATTGAAATATATCTGTAAGCAGGCTGTAAAGAGAGGCATTGCATGAGCTGAAGGGCATGGGGCAGGAGGCTGAGTCTCACGCTCAATGTATCGAGATTATCAAGAATATGACATTAAAACCTCAGCAAGTAGGAGCTACGTTTCTATTTGCCTGGGAATGGACACCCAGGGACTCTCTCCCCTGACTGGGAGAAGAGTTGGGGCTGGATTTGTTGGAATGTTGCCCAGAGGTTGGATTTGTGACTGTTCCCAGCACAGGGCTGGCTTTTGGCATGGTTGTGTTGATGCTGTCCTGGTTCAAGTGCCAGTGCCCGGATTCTGCTGCCATTTATCCATAAACCCAGATTATACAAATGCAAGGAGGGTGTCATTGTGAAAAGCTGGGTCTTTACACTTTTAGGCCTCTGGGAAGTTAAAGATTAATTTTTAATCTGACACTTAGCCCAGAGAGGTTAAGAGCTGGAAAGATCCAGAAGTTACTGTACTTCCCTGGTACTTTCTTTTTCAAATTTGTGTAGGATACCTTCTGACATAAAGTATTGAATAATGTAAATGTAATCATCTATTCCTTGAAGTTTTATTATAGTAATTATTTGTATTAGATGAGTACTGTTTTAATAATGCTCTTTTTCTTCTGATTACTCTACAAAATCCATATTATAATTAATTTTATTATTTAAAAAAAAAGGCTTTCGGTGGGAAATACTGACCCTGAGAAATTAATGTGTAATTTTCCTGGTAAAATGTTTGTTCCACTTCTATTCATCACGGTAACATTTTGGAAAACTCTAGGAAAAAAAATTGGGATGCAGATCCCAGCCAGTACAGCTGAGGGGTGGGTGAAGGTACTGGTTCAATCTCTGCCCACAGCCTTCAGCTGAGGCTCTGGGATTTGGCACTCTGTAAAATAAGGTGTTTCTTGAGCCATCAGATGAGCTGGATCTGCCCTACTCTGGTTGGAAATGCTTGACTTCGTTCTCTGCTAGAATTCAGATCTCTGAGTTAGTTTGATTTCTGGTTAGAGTCAGAGATGCTGGTTTGTATTTTCTCTGGAGTAAATCTGTCCCATCGCTGCCATGGCTTCGCAGTTACAGTGAAGCTTTTGTGGAATCTGAAGATCTTTGAATTTCCTAAAGGTGGTCAATGGCTTCATTTGCCTCCCAATGTCCAAGATGTTATTCCATGGAAAGATGATCTCAAATATGATCTGCTGGATAATGGTTTGAGTCTCACACAGAGGAATGTGGTTGTCCTGCTGGTCCGTGGCCTGGCCCATCACTGACTCTGAATTCTGGATGTCCATGGCTTGCTTGGAGCTCCCAAACATTATCAGATCTGGAATTAGATGGTTTTGTAAGTTACCCTTTCACTTTGAGGCCGTTGCTTCCCCTCCATTTCATTTCTACTTCATAAAGGCACAGCAAAATTTTGCCTCCTTTTAGCTTGTCAGGATAATCTAATCCAGACCCTTCTGGTTTAAATTACAGCCTTTTCCAACTCACAGACTTTCAGAACTGGCTTTCCTTTTAATCCCTTTTTATTTATTTATTTGTATGTATCTTGTCTCAGCAAATTATGTTGCTTCATGTCATCTTAAACGATGTGGTGTAAAATTAAAAGAAAAGCCACTTTGTAATGTATCAAAATGTTATTTAAAAAACCCCCCAAAATGTTTGTCATTTATTTTGCTCACAAGTAATCCCATGCGGCAGCACACTGTGAGGTTTTCTGGGAATGCATTTACAATAGGAGCCAACCACACATTTCACTGAATCAACAGGCTTGTCTCGAGATATTTATGATACGAATGTTCAGACTTCTGTTTAGTCAGCCATCCCCGGGGGAGGCAGCATTTTTGATAGCGCCTAAAGGAATCAGGCACATGTTGTCAAAAGGCTCTTTGAAACTCCTGAAAAATCATTGCAAACGCAGCTTTGATGGCTGAGTCATTTGGGGTCTTGCAAACACTGTGCTGAGTACCTAATTCCCAGCGCAGAGGATGGGAATGCAGCACTCCCAGCAGCCGGAGCCAGCGGCAGCACAGCTCTCCTCACATCCCAGCAGCGACAGAGCGGTGACAAGCACATTTTGTCACAGGCACCGAGAAACTACATTAGCTCTGGATGTGTCACCTATAAAAACATCATTGTCTGTCTGCACAGCTCCCAGGCTGACTTTGTGTCAGTCCCAGAGAGGATGCTGCCCTCCCCTCAGCCAGGCAAGGCTGGATGCCTCCGAGCTGCCTCTTCTGCTGCAGAAGTCAACAAGCTCCTCGTTGCTCCCTGGGACTTTCGCAGTCGAGTTAACTCCAGAGCAAACAGGAGTTTTTCCCATCTTTGGGGCTTCATCCACAAAACCCCAATGCAGCTTTAGCACCACACCCTGAGGCTGGAAAGCAGAGGCATGGCTGTGAGGGCAGAGGAGGCTGGTGCCAACCTCGCTCCCAGCTCTCCAGCCAGCTCCTCTCACCGCAGCTCCTCGGGTGTCATCTGAACTATTTTTCCAGCTAGAGCCAGACTACTTCATCATGTCCTCGGTATGAAAAAGCTTGCGAAGGGGGCAACCTTTGATCCCTGAAAGCTTTCAGAAGTGTTAATTCCATGTCTGGAATATTGTCACGGAGAGGCTGAATTCCAGCGCGTCCAAGAGCCCAGGCGGCCCCGGGGGGTGAGCGCAGCCCGCTCAGGGCTGGGCCATGTGGAGAAGGGCATTTCTTGCTAGGCTTTGTGCTCGGGCTTTTATGATGCTTTTAATATGAGAGACTCTTATCATGGTTCATTTACTTCCATGCTTGTGGTTTTGCCACTTGGGAGCAATTATAGGATTCTCTGATTCGTGCTAAGGGAAGAGCTGACGTTTAGATGGTGAATTATGTGGCTATTTTTTGGTGGACTTTTGCTGGTATTGAGCTAGAAGACATTAAGGCACTTTGGTCCGGTTAAGATGGCAATTATCTTGTGTGTGGCCACATTTTATTTTGTTATCTACACTCCTGGACTGTTTGAAAAGGAAATATTGATAGAAGTTTGAACACAAGCTGTTGATGATTTGCCTTTGCCATAATAAAGGCAGGGTTATAATTAAGATCCACTCTGGGGTTTTTTTTTCAGGGCATTTTTTTATTTTATTATTTGTTTTGACTTTCCAGAACATCTATGCTCTAACCAGTTCATTTTGTTTTTGGTTTTGTCCCACAAGTATTGATGTCACTTGAAGAGCTGATTGTCAACATCATAAAAACAGTGCTAGGAAAAGCCACAAAATATTGCACAAGACCCAGAAGGACTGAAAGTTGGAGGATTTCTTTCAGGGGATATATTGTTTTCACTGGTGAGTGGGTGGAGCCATTTTATTTTTCCTGATTAGTCTAGAACAGCTCAAGTTGCTGTGACTGAAATTTTGATCCTATGGATCATCTTGCTGAAATAATTTTACAGCAAGGGCCCTTGCTGTAAATCACACATTTCATGCTCCATTATTAATTAAAAACAGAGTTTTTTCTATTTAAACAATGTTACTTCTTGAGGTGGGAAGAGGCTTTCTTTGGCTGACAGTTGTTCATTAAATTGGGAGTAGAATTGGTTTGCATCTTCTGAAGTTGAATGTAAGTCTGGCAAAACTTTTATTATAAAATCTGAAAGTGGGAAACACTCTGGAGCCCCGAGACTCAGATGAAGTCCAGAGTGATGGTCAGAAGAATCCTGAGAGGAGCCAAAGGCAGGAATTTTGAGGAGGAAATGAAAAAGTTGAATATTTGTTCTCTTCTCAAGAATTCAAGGGAATTAAAAATTACCCCCAGAGTGGAATATTAAATTCAGCCTCAAATGTGGAGACCTATTGGACACATGGTTGCAAACCATTACTGAGGCAGCAGAATGATGGTGTTTGAGCAGGAGAGATTATCCCCAACTAAATTGTCCATTCTGAACTTTTGTACATGCACTACTCGCTGTGTCTCGTGCCCTGGAGCTCTGTGGGGCAGCACCAGCAGGGACAGAGGGCTCTTGGAAGGGAAGACATAGAAAGTGGACCTTCAGCTCATCCAGGCTCTCCCATTTTTCACCAGCCTTGGCTTAGTCTTTCCCTGCCTTAGCTTCATCCAGACACTTGTGCCAGATGAGCTTTAAAGGAGCAAAGCAGAAATTCTGTCGTTTGTGTTTAATACAGAACAGTTTCACCAGGTATCATCCTCATGCTTACCCTAAAACTCTATAAAACCTCCTGTCAGTTGTAGAATATACACAAATAACATACACTCATGGGGCTGAGGAGGATGAAATCCAGATGGAAGCAGTTTTTTTCTCCACAGAAAACACGAGCCAAACCTTAACGTGCTGCAGACTGGCACGGCTGCCCGAGGACAGTGCCAGTTTGCTGTGGGAGAGCCCAGACACATTTTCCTGCTCAGGCTTCCCTCCTGCTGCCTGAGCTGCATCCACAGCACAGCATCTCTCTTACAGCTACCAGCCACGGCTGCAGAGAGCTCTCAGGGATGGTGCTTTCCGTCCAGCCGCGCGTGATCCTGGCGATGTGAGCTGGGGCAGCAGCATGAGCATAACTTGTGTTTATCCCCTGGGCTGTGCAGCCAGCAGCTGCTCCTATTAGCACAATTTGCATATGGCCTTGGCAAGGCTCGGAGTGAATCAACTGTTCTTCATGGGTGGGGACAGAAATTCTGTCTCCTTTGGACTCCCAGCCGTTGCTGTAACGTTAAACCTGCATTTGGGGATGCGAGAAAAAGATTGATTAAAATATAATGGCCTTTTAAAAGTAGGGTTTCTAAAGTAATTAAAGCCAGAAAATAAGTGGTGAAAGAAGATGAGCAAGGAGTACCTGTGTATATTCACAGTCATTTAAATACAAACCTCTTCTATTTTTGGATACTGATCTCTGCCTCTCCCCATCCTTCCATGTCCCCTGGCAACAGAGCAGTGCAGGCCTGGAGGAGCAACAAATCTAGCAATTAGTGTCAGTCTTATTAATTCATGTCACACAACCTGAATAGGTTATTGCTTTGCCATATAATATCTGATTTCTGTGCAGGTGTGTGTTGGTCAAAGCAGGAAGGTACAGCTCAGATAAGTGCATGGTGAAGATTGAGTGTCAGACAGTTCTGAGTCAGTCCTAAAATGTTTTTTATGTTCTTGAATGTCTCTTCCAGGAGAGCAACAAGAAGGTTTCAAAATTAAAGGAGCAGGTGATGGATTCAGAGTAAGGAGAATGAGATTCTTCCTAACGAGTTCTGTGTTTAATCTACAGAACTTCTGCTAGGGGACACACTCTGAACACTGAAACTTGAGGTGGGTTCAGAATTCAGCAAATTAAAATCAGCCAACAGCATTCCCACGCTCCCCACCAGTCAGGGCAGCCACCAGTGCCCACTGCCCGGGACTGCTCCACAGACCTTCAACTGGGATCCATCCCTGCATCCAGTCCTGATGCTCTTAGGGAGCCTAAACACATATTTCACAAGGCAGCTTTGAGACCTGACTGATATGGACAAATCACTTCGAAATTTTTGGATAAAAGAGGCTGCTAAGTCGGGCCCAAAACTCACTTTGCACGGTGTGCAAACGATAACTGAGCTGGCAAAACTCTTTAAACACAGCACCTTTATCACAGGGAATAATCTGTAAAAGTGTTGCAACACCAAATGTTGGCAAGCTCCCAGCCCATCATGATCCCATTTCAGTCACAGAGCAGTAACCTGCTGATAAGCTCCTACTTGTTCAGCACCAGGCTCTCCTGGGAGGGTGCATTAGGAAATTCCCCACTGGCCACCTCAGGTTTTATCCCAAGGGCTTTGTGGGGACAGGAGGGATGGGGCAGTGCCCCCACAGTGGCTCTGGTGCTCCAGCAGAGCCCCAGCAAACACCAACTCACGTGGGCAGCACGTTCAAAAGCTGCTTTAAAAACCGTTTCTATTTCACAATTAGGACAGGTGTCAGTCTTTTGAGGATTAATGTGAGCCTGGTTCTTCTTGTGCAGCTGGTCTCCACTTGAAGGACATAAGGTTTGTTTGTCTGGTTTTGTTGTTACAAGCAGTCATCATCAAGGTCTGGATCATCTGCATTTTGTCATGGGGGCAAGGAGATTGAGGAGGCTTTTGGCATGGTGATAGCATTTTAGAAAGATTTTGTGAGAATCCAGATTTTTTGCTGCCGTATGGAATGGAGAAAATCTAGGTAGATATCCCAGATTTTCTTACAGTAAAATAATTTTAAGTAAAGAGCCCAATGTTTTACCAAAATGTTCTGCATAATCTTATTGTTGAGTTCATAGGGAAATGTAGCAAACAGCATTTTCAAGTGGCTTTGTATTCCAGAGAGACTAGTTCACAGGCTTGTTCTGAGCACTTATGGAACTCTTTATATTTTCAGAGCTCCTGAAAACAACAAACTTGCTAAAAAAATATACAGACACTATTTTTAGTGCTGCAATGTCTAAAATAATATCACATTGACAGGAACTTCACCAGTTGCAATAGGAAGCCACAGTGCTCGGTGGTTTATGATCCCACTCCAGTTCCCAACTGGCTGAACTCAGACAGATGAGTCCAGGAGATCCTGGGTGGGCAGGACCAGCAATCCTTCCCCAGTGCTGGAATCTCTGTGGTAAAACCTGGTCTCTTTGACCACCACCAGATCTTCAGCTCCAGTTTTCTGGTGTGAAGCCCGAGCTGGAAAAAGAGTGTTTTCAACTGCAGTGCTTTTCCCGTTTTACTCATTTTTTATCCTCTCTTTGACTTCCCAGTGAAATCTCTCACTGTTCTTTTTCCCATTCCTGAATTATTTTCCCAGCATTTTGTGGCAGAGTGCACAGGCTCTCTCCAAGAGAGAAATAAAGATATCTGCACAGGGAGTAGGACTGAGACACCATTCCCATCCCGTGGCTCCCTGAGCTGCCATCTGAGCTGCCTCTGGGCAGCGTATCCATTCTCACTGCAGCCCTGGTGTTTCTCCCAAAATGTAACATGAATCCAGGAGCAGCTTTGTTGAACTATAATCTGGGTCAACAGTGTCTGCTAGGTTGAAAGGTCATGCTGAAACCCCATCTGTTTTAGCTCTCCGTTGGAACCATGAAAGTACTTTAAACTTGAGATGTTCTGTAGCATTCCTAAATTATCGGTAATGTGTAGTGACACCAAGAACTGTGGTCTAGAAAGGCCATGTTTCTCTCTTTTATTTTTTCCTCTTTTCTTTTTTTTTTTGATCTAACTGGGTGAAGCATCAGATTTAGGATGTAAATTCAAATCAGCTGGACATAGGTCAGTGGCTGTATGTGGAAAGGACAGTGTTGGAGGTGCCTCTGGCCCATAAAAAGCCTGTCCTACTGAGATCTGGCTCCAGGGCTTATTAAATACCAGCCATTTTTTACTAGTAAAAGACCAAACAAAATGTGCTTTTTCTCCTTTGATGATTAAAATCAGCCTGAAGTGAGTGGCATCATTTATATAAACACTTGATTTTATGCAAGTGCTGCCCTAAGAGATTAGAGCCTTGCGTGCTTTCTTGTAAGATTCTTTGCTTTCAGGTGAAAGCAAACATCACCTACAGACTGAGGGACAGCTTTATGAGGCCAGGTTGCTCAAAGCCCTGTCCAACCTGACCTGGAAAACTTCCAGGGATGGGACAGCCAAATTTCCCTGGGGAACTCTTTCCTTGGATGTCTCCTGCTTCCTTGCGCTCTGTGCCCGTGCTCCCAGCACCTCCCTGACAACGAGGGTTTAAAGCTGGACTATGAACCAAAGACCACACTGGTTCCTATTATCTATGGCTAACTCAGAGACAGTGACACCCCTGGTGACTTTCTCTTGCCACCTTTAACCTCTCAGCTCTGTCTGCTGCCTCCCCATCCTCACGTAACACAGAGATGACAACCAAGCCCCTCGCTCTGGAGCGGGGCGCGGTAATTGAGCGGAGTCACGCTAACGATGCAGAGACAGAGTCTGCAACTGATTATGAGGTTTTCTTCTCAATTAATTGTCAGAAGCAAAGGGATGTTTGATGTTTAATGTCATCTTCTTCTTGTTAAATGCATTCCCTTTGCCACCCATCCTCAGACACTGGGAATAGGCAGAGCTGAGCGAGGCAAAGCTGCAGAGTTTTCGGTGTGTTTGCATAAAATCCATTTCCAGCGTCCGTCTGTAACACATGGGTCTGGAGGGGACCTGTGGTTGAGGTTTGTTGATGAAATAACACTGACATCTTACTTGGAGGCACTGAATGAATCCTAAACCAGAGTTCAGGGTGGGAGATTTAGATGCTGTGTGTGTTCTCTGGGCTGGGAGAGGGAGGATGAGCCTCTTCTGATTGTGAATGTGTCCTCACAGATCTGTCTTTGGACACAAGAAGACAATTCCTCTGTCTGAAAATTTTCCTTGGAGCTGATGTTTCCTCGTGTTGTCTGAGCCCAGGAACAGCCCTTTGGCTGTCCGGAGTTTAAGAAGGGGGAAAAAAAAAAAGCAAAAAAGGGAAACAGCAGTGGCAAGGAGATTAGTGAGAATTTTAAAAGGGAGAGGAGTCAAGATGTACCCTGTGACTGAATGGTAGAGTGGACCAAAAGCACGGTCAGTCTGTGAAATCTTCTGCTTTTGGACTTAATTAATCGTATTTTAAAAAATTGTGACAACATCAGTAGTTTGTGCACTTTTTGTGTCTTACAAAATGAGAAATTCCTACGGTGTTTTAAAAATTCGGAGGCTTTACAAAGTGCAGGGGACTGGCCGTTCATTTTGGAGACAGGAGGATGAAGCTCAGCATCCTAGGGTACCTCAGTGCTGCTGAGGTCATTGCCCTTCATGCTGGTCCAGTTGTGGCTGTGGAGGTTCACAGTCTGGCTGTGCTGCCACACTCACACCGTCCCTTCTGCTCCTGCAGCTCTCAGGGAGGCTGACAAGGTTTGCCGGGCTCTGTTATCTCTGTTGTGTCTCAGCCTGGGCACGAGCACTGCAGGCTGCACACTGAGGGGCTTCCAAAATTAAGCCTCAAACCAAACACAGCAAATTAAGCCACGGCATATGCAACACATCATTTCAATATTTATGTTTGCAGCCTCCAGCTCCGGTATCAGAAAGCCTCGGAGATGAGAGCAATAAATAGCCAGTTCACCGAGGAGTTGGCAAGATTTATTATGTTTATGATTCTGCACAAATAGTGTTGACAGAGTTCTTTTGATACAGAGATGGTTTGTGTGCTCAGATCACCGAGGGGAGCTGCACTTGGGAGGGTTTGCCCCCAGCTGAGTCTGGATCTTTAGGTGCCTCTAACTCCTTGTGTACTGTGTTTCAAACTCTGCCATGTGAAGGGGTTTCTATAAATCACTTTGCAGTGATTTTGTGCTGCCCTTCTGAGATGGCAAATCCAGCCTTACCTCTTTGCCTGATGTTGTATCACTACAGTTAAGTGATAACCATTTCTGGCATTCAGAATCCTGAATGTGCTCGGTGTGCTACAGTAATTAAAACACGAGGAAAGCACCCCATGAAATTTCCAATCTGAGGCTTTGGTACAAGAGCCGTGGAATCAATAGGAATTTTTTCCTTCATTTCAGTGGGAGCTGGATCTTGCCCAAATCTCACAAAGCAGACTCCCACGCTCCAGAACAAATCCAGAGGCATATGGATACTGTCAGGGAAACAGGTGGATGTTCATGTGGTTTGTAAAGGAGCTGGAGACAGCTTGTTGCATTTTGATAAGAAAGTTATTCCAGGCAATAGTGTAAAAAAAAAGGGAGAAGTGCAGCACAGGCAACAGGGGCAGCAGCAGCAGGCAGGGATGAGACTGGGATATGAGGGACAGGGGAAGCCTGGCACAAAGTTATGCAGAGCTTTGGAAATAAGGAGGGAAAGCTCCGCTAAATATGTGCAAGATTTGGAGGGAAAACTGAGCACATTTGAGAGCTCTGTGGTGCTCTTTTTGCCAAGGATGGAGGTGTGTGGGGGATGGAGAGACCGGGATGATCCACAGGTGAGGGCAAATTGTCATGAGTAGATCAGAGATCTGATAGATGTCAATGAGATCTATCCAAAGGCTATCACAAAATATTCTGTGTAACACCTCCAGAGCCTAGCTTCATAATGGGAGCCATTGCATTTTTGCCTTTTGCAAAATGAAGGCGATAAAACACAATTTCAAAAATGAAGAATCCTGTGAATGTGAGAGAATTTTGTAACTGGAACTCCTTGTTTATAAATGCTCGGCAATTAAGCTTCTGTGATGCTAGAATAGAAATGTTAGTAATTTGGGAATGCTAAATCAGCACCATAGCAGTTACTCTTCTAAAGAACGTGTTTTAGATATCAGGAGACATAACCAAGCCTTGTTGCTATGGTTTTATTGACTCAGAAGAAGCTTGAAGGGTCCTCTGAAGCATTTATCTGATAAAACTTCCAACCCCAAGGAATGATTTCTGTGCAAGCAAGGCCATGTTCCTCCCAGAGAAGGTGCTAACCAGTCACTCTTGTTAAAAAACTCAAAGAGAAAACCCAGCCAAGAATCCTTTCACAGTGATGCTGAGATGGCTCAGAGGTCACTCTGAGGATACTCTTCGGTGCTCCAAGAAAAGTCTGAGATGTTTGTCTTTGAAACTAAATTTTCATTTCATTCTGAAACATCAGCCTTCGAGTAAAGCGTAAAAGCGGATCACCCGCGGGACTTCTCGCTGGAAGGGAAACCTCGCCGACGGCTGTGAGCTGCCGGCAGCGCTCGAGAGCCCGGCTGGCACTGGGACGGAGGGAGTGCTCCTGCCCAGCCGCTCCCCGAAATAACAACAATTAACCGTGCAGGGCTTGAGGGGGCCCGGCTGGGCTGGGATCGGGGCTGGGATCGGGGCTGGGCTGTCGCTGGTTGTGCGTCCCTAAAGCTCGGGTTTGCAGCGGTGGCGGTGGCCGGGCACTGGGATCTGCATTCCCAGCCCCGTTCCTGGCACATGGGGACCGGGATCCCAGCCCCGATCC
>VXBQ01009895.1:236999-299306 GCA_013400175.1 Phainopepla nitens | reverse complement strand
CCCGGGACATCCCGGGACATCCCTACGGCACCGGCACCGCCCAGACCCCTCCCCGGGACATCCCGGGACATCCCTACGGCACCGGCACCGCCCGGACCCCTCCCCGGGACATCCCGGGACATCCCGGAGCCCCGCCTCTGGGACAAGCCGGTACCTCCCGGTACATCCCGCTAGGGTCGGGACCCCTCCGGCGCTGCCGGGATCGCTTGGTACCGTTCTTTCTAAAAGAGCACATTTAATGCTCTCTTCCTCTTACTCTTCTTTTTAACTTAATGCTTTTACCTAATATAAAATTCTCATCCATTCCAGGGGGCTTTACTCCTGCCCATGAGCGACAAATTCTGGCCGGGACTTAAATTATTAATTAATATATGTAATTTAAAAGCTATTTAAATTTGACTAAAATGATGTATCTTCAGCAGCCTCACTCTGTGAGAAATGTGAAGTGATTCCATTCCAGTCACATCTCCAGGAGGTAAGAACAGTTTGGCTCAATTCAATTTGTTAAGACAATCAGTAAAAACATACTTAGCTTAATGGGTGCAATGATTTTACCTCAGCAGAACAGCCTCTGGTATTACCCAGTGAGATGGTCTGTGTGAGTGGCAGAAGAGGCACCTTCTTCCTCCTTTCACCCACAGTGCTTCCTCAGTGAAGTGTGGAATTCTGATCCCCCAAAATTTTTCTGCCTCTAATTTAGGTCTAGCTCTGGCAATCAGAACAAGCAATTTTGGTTTGGAAAAGCTCAACAGAGATAAAGACTTGTACTGTGGGGAAGAAATTTAGATCACAACAACAAGGGGTCTGAACAATTATTCCTGCTTGATTTCTGAAATAAAAGGTGATGTAAGGAGGAACAGGGGTGGGAGCTATGTGAAGTTCAGCCCTCTGGCACACAGCTCACCAGCCACTCTGTTGGGAATAACAAATAATATCCCTTGATTCTCCTCCAAGAGTTTTGGACTGATTGCAGCAGGATTACATGTTGTCCCTGGGTTACAAACATCCCCACAGAAAAACAGGATTATGTGGACCTCTCAGTTTAAACCATGGGGAAGGTCTGGCCTGTAAGATGAAAGAGACTTTTATTCCTGGAAATCAGGATTTCCTGAGGCCAGGGCTTAGCAGAGCTCTTGCAGTGGTGCTGGTGTAAGCTGTCCCCAGCCTGTCCCCTGGCACAGGGCTGTGCTGGCCACGAGGGCATTCCAGAGCCTGTTCCCAGCCATGGATATGAATATCCAGAGTCCTTCCCTCACTGCAGTGCCACAGGTCCCCTCTGGACGGGGGAGTGGATGGGGTGAGTGAGGCCGTGTTTGCTGGCACCTGTATGGAGGCAAGGCTGATCCCTTCAGAAAAACTGAAGCCACACTTAAAAATTCATTATTTTTCTCTCCTCAGGTCAAGTGTACTGCATTGCCCATCTCCACACGAAGTGGGGAAACATTGTGTAATGGATAAATCACAAAAGCAGCACTGAACATCTCTTCCTGCTTCCTCTCTGTCCTGTGCATTGACCAAGTGCTTTAATCAATGCACATTCTCAGGGGATATAAATGAGCACAGCTCAGCTGCCTCCTGGGTGAGGCATTTATTTCCTGGGAATCTGGTACTGTATCTTAGGTCCTTGTCTTTAGCAGGGGGATACAATTACTTTTTGTGGAAGGATATTGAAATGTCCTGGGTTTGTTATTAATTTAAGATTATCCAATTATATGATATTATAAAATTTGCAAATTCTGCCTTAAAGGTTTTAATCTCAGATTTCTGTATTACTTTGATACATTTAGGCAAATATTGTTACAAAACACTCATTTACTCTCCTAGAAGCACTTTTATAATGAATGTAGACAGCTCTGTGTTGTGTGTTAATATTTTAATTCTGTGTTGAATAGTTGATCATAACTAAAGCAGGGAATGTATTTTTCTCTTGTAACTTAGGTTCTTTTCATTGTGAGGTACCAGTTAGACTCAGCATACCAAAAATAGCACGGGCAAAAACAGTTGGGCTACTTAAAAAATGCCATGAGAGATTAGCAAAGTATACCTAGACACAAACCATATGCAGACAAGAAAGAACCAGGACAAATCAAAACAGTTTTAGCAGGTAAGCAGCCACACAGCAGCTTGTGTCAGATATCAAAGAGGCACAGACTGTAAAACAGCATCCTGCAGCTGGCAAAGGGTAAAAAGTCTCCCAATAAAAGCTGGATCACCCCTCTTTGGTTTCACAAGCTGTCCTGGGTAGCGATTGCAAAATTGAGTTGCAAGCATCAAAAGGAGGCTGGAGTCATCCTAAAGCACCTCTGTGGGTGTCCCTGGGGTCCAGGAGGCTGGGAGTGCTGAGGGCTGGGCAGAGGAGGGGCTCCTGCTCTCGGGGGAAGCCTCTCTGTGCTTCCCATCCACAGCTCACACATTCACTGTGGGGTAAAGCCACACAGCACCAGGGCAGTTCTGCTTTCTCCTCAGCATCCTTAACATGGGTGACATTCCTGACTCCCCTAATAATACTGGTTCCTAAAATAATACCAAAAATGAAGCCTATTACTGACTGATTAACACATGAAAAAAAACCCTATAAACCCCATTTTTGTTTATGACACACACTGTAGTAATATAATAGGAGAGAAAAATGCTATTTATTGTTTATGTATTTATCTAGCTTTCAACTGGTTTCATTTTCCAGGATCCTTCACATTTTAATTCCTGATTTGGCTGAGCAGCAATGTCAGGAGACAATTCCATGCAGGCAGGAGGAAACTGCAGTGTATCTTTTATGGAGATACCCCTTGTTTGGTGGTTCTCCAAAGTGGAATGGAGGTGAGTGACTTCCCACGTGCAGGATGGTCTCTGTTTAGGGAGGGCAGGGCTTTTGTTACTATGTGAAATTCAGCGGTGGTTTCAGAGTCATTTTTAAAGGTTTAATTTATTCCTCTGCTTCCCAATACAGGTGGGAATCTGTTGGTGCCTGAGGGCAGCACTTCTGTGCTTGGGAAAGGCACAGCAATGAAAATGTCAGGTGACTTTCAAGGTGCTTGGAATAACCCTGCTGACCCTGGTGGGAAGACCTGATGTACCTCAGGCTACCCTGACAAAGAATTGGATCACAAACTGGCTAAACTAAGGTCAGCACAGCTGGAAATTCTGCAAAAAGTTGAGCTGCTTGGGCAGATTTTCTCCAGCTCTGAGGCAGGAGCAGGTCCCCAAGGACTGGGGATGTCTGGGACAGCCAGGACCACTCAGCTTCCCAAGGAATATCCAAACCCAGCACTTCCCTGGAGACAAGAAGAGCTCTTTAAATGCAATTAGGACTTGGGTTACAGGCTGGCTTTGCTGTGTAATTATCAGCATTACCTCAGCATTATCAGCCTGGGATTTCACTGCTGATCCTGAGGATAATCCTTACCTGTGTGACAGCAAAGGCTGCTGCTCCTCCCTGAGCTCAGCCATCCCCTCCCAGCCCACTGGTGTTTGCAGTGTCTGCTGAATTATCTGCTTTGGTGAGCACTTGGTGTGA
The DNA here is from genome assembly GCA_013400175.1 of Phainopepla nitens. Lineage (NCBI taxonomy): Eukaryota > Metazoa > Chordata > Aves > Passeriformes > Bombycillidae > Phainopepla > Phainopepla nitens. Next base: position 295,792 of record VXBQ01009895.1, on the reverse strand, counting down.
GGATGGGAAAAAGAGGAGCTCTGAGTTCAGCCCCAAACCAGGGTAGAAGAATACCAGCAAAAATTAGCCAAAGATATTTGTCTTTCCTGCTAATCCCTCTTAGTGATTTCTTTCTTTTTCCTTCTTTTTTTCCCTCCAAGTTTCACAGAAAGCTCCATCTTTAGCATTAGCTGTTTACAGGCAGCTCTTTGTATTCAGCTGAATTTAAGATCATGGCTGAGCCATAAAAGGGGAGAAAGGTGACATAGGAGAGTTTCTGCAGCTGTAAATCATGAAATATTCAGGCCAATGACATTTCTGTAGCTGGCAAATGCAGAGTGAGGCATATCTGGTCAACACTGGGGCCCAAAAGTGGTTGGATATCACAGCAGAACCTGCTGTGAGTCTCAGGTTTGGGTGGCACCAGCTGCATTTAAAGAGATCTTTGAGGTCAGATGCTGAAATGCTGGTTTTATTTGCTGCTGTCTGCAGAGATTGCTAAGAGGTTTCACACTGAAGAGTTCTGAGCTGGTGATGGCTCTGGAGTACTCGGATGTGCTTTGACTGAGGTGTAAGGACAGGTGTGGGATGAGTTAAATCTGTCTGGAAAGGTTAAATGGGCTGGGGCTATGCAAACCAGCCTGATTCAAGCTCCAGTTCATCACTAGACTGGTATGAAATCAAACATTATTTACAGACACATGTGTAAGTCCCTGGGTTTTGATTAACAGATCTTGAGGTGAAGGGGATTTTGAGGATTATTACCCTACCACGGCCCCCCCCACGCCGGAACTTTTGTCCTGGAAATCATATTTGTGCAAGTGAGTCTCATATAGGCAATGAATTTTAACTCCAAAGTTCATGTCTTAAGTGTTCAGAGACAGGAAGGCAGCTTGAGATGTGGTTTCTCCCCATATCTAATGAGTGTTATTACGAGGAAATCTTCTACTGGATCAGATGCTTCCAATGAGTCTTTAAAAGGCTTTGGATGTATTTGACAGGGTACCAGAGCTCACCACAAACGGGAAGAGGAAAAAATTTATGAAGTCTGAGGCTTTGTCACCATGGTGACATCTATTTGAGTTTGGAAGTTGCATTAGTTTGAGCTCACAGATTTTTCTTTTCCTGTCATTAAAGGCACACCTCTTATCCTCTCTCAGTTCCCTCCTCCTTCTCTTCTTACCCCACAATGACTGCATTTAAAAACTAAATTTCCTTTCAGGGGAAAAAAAAATACACAGGATAAATTACCTCCATCCATTACTGCCTCCAGCAAGCTGCAGCTGCTGAGGTCCATTTCCAAGTGGAGTTCGTGTATAAAATGAGAGGAAAAAAATCTCATTTTCGTGCCATGCAGTTGAACAGCTATGATCAGATATGTCCAAGTGTGAGAGGCCTTTAAAGATCACAGGGCTGACCACATTCACCCCTCCAGTCACTCCCCAGGATTAGGTGGAGTTCACAGCAGAGATGGATTTGACCCAGGCAAGAACATCAGCAGTGTTTTGGGTTTGCTCTGCAGAGCACGCAAAGAAGCTCTTCAAAGGTTTGTGGTACAACGTAACCTTGACTTCAACTCTAGTTTTAATGGCTACTTGGAAGATGACAAGGACCACACTCTTTGGGAATCTGTCATGGGGTGAGAAGCCTCAAAACCACGGGGCCAAATCTAAGCAGAGATGAAGCCTCTGCAACCCACACAACTGCAGTGGCAGCTGTCAGGATGATGCCAGAGCAAGCCCTGCTCCTGGCTGACAACTGCAGGGCTGAGAGGCTGAAACACAGCTTGAAGGAGAAATGTTCCTTTGATGGATGTCCAGAATGGGTGAGTGCTTCCTGTGAGGATGAGCGTGCTGTGCCTGGGAGGTGCTGATCAGCTCCCACAGCAGCCAGCATGGAGGGATGGCGTGGCAGGAGCCCTGATCCATAGGCAGTGGCACTTGGAGAACTCGGAACTGATGAATCTGGGCATTTGTTTGACTTGTCAGAGGGAGAAGCCAAGCTGTGGCTGATGGGTAAATGAGGATTTGGCTTGTTCATTTGCTCGTGGTTTTCTGGGCACTGGGAATCTTGATCTCAAGCAGCAGGAATTCTGCCCTAGCACTTGGTTTTAGCTGGAGTTTTCTCCCCTGCACTGACCAGCATCACACATCATCCCCGCCCGCCTCCATCTGTGCTCACAGTCTATTTCACTCTCAGTAACACGTATTTTATTAAATTTGGCTGTGAGAATGTCACCAATTATGAAGGGGAAAGCAAGAGTGAAGGTTAGGGGGGAAAGGTGAAGGTTAAATTCAGACATTCATGAGTTTATGGGGCAGTTTGTCCTCAAATCAAAGCCAGGCATTCACTTTGAGCTGCATAAACAGGAATAAACACTCATGTGAAAGTCACTTAAGAAGCAAAAACCCGTAAGAACGTTTGCTGCAAAATACATGCTTTCTTGTCTGTGCCTTCCCCTCCTCTTGGCCCCACGGAAGGAGATTGCTCAGAATGTGTTTCCAGCCTGGACACTGTGATGCCTCCAAAGATAAAGACAAAACCATCCCTGTCACAGACACATTTCGTGCTCTGAAGGCTGAGCCACTGCTGCCAGCACGGCCTCAAAAACCAGCATAGGATTCCACAGCTCTGGGGTTAGGATCCCAGTCCTTCTTGAGGTGCCCAGTGATGTTTTTCCTCAACACCACACTCTGTAAAGGTTTAGCTCAAAGTAAAGTTTTGGGAAGAAATGAGAAAACTGGTGAGAACAGTTTTTTCAAAAAGCAAATTAACCTCAGATCCTCAGCTACCTTTTATTTACCAAACAGAAGAAGTTTCTCTGTGTGATACATTTCTTAAATTATAGGTTTCCCATTTCCTGGCATCCTAATAAAGTCTAGATGAATGATGAGAGAGTCTGCTGGGAGAATGAGTAAACATCTCCTACTGTCTGGAATGCAAGACGACTACTGTCTTATCCTTTGTTACAGGTTGTTAAGATAAAATTACCCTATATATCAACAGCACTGTCAATGAAATTAGAAAGGGCATTCTACCTCCACACTGCCCCTGAGGGTTTGAGGAGGGAGGAGGGAAGGCAGTTTCTTTGTTTATTTTGGTTTTTCTTTTGCCCTGAAAGAAAGGAAGAAAAGGGGTTTGTTTTGGACTGGGGGCAGAAGCTTTGTTTTGTTTCTTTTTAATGCAAATGAAAAAGAGGAGAAAAGCCAAGGAGGATGTTCGAGGCAGGTTTGGGTATTTCACCAGCCGTGCAAGCAGGAGAGGGAAAAAATTAGGGTTTGATGCAAAATCCCTGAGGGTTGGCTGAACTGGAGTAGAAGCAAAGGGTGCAAGGAGACCCTGAAGCTGCAGATGTTGGCTCCAAGTGGGGCAGGGTCCCTGAGCCAAGGACACCCCAGGGCTTTTGTCCCTCACCAAGTGTGTGCTCTGAGCAAGGGCTCAAAATCTATCAGCTGCAGCTTGAGGAGAGCCCTCTTGTACCTCCCTGTAATCCACTAACCTGTCTCTGGTGTGTCTTTTATCAAAGCTTGTTGCTGTTCAGTTTTCCTGGTCTTTAGAGAGAAGATCTACATCTCCTGGATTTTCTGGAAATGTGAGTCTCGTGAGTGTGCACTTGATTGCCAAAAAACTGGAAAAGACTGCATGTGATCTCCCTGTACTCAGGGAAATCCAGTGTTGACCTGCTTTCCTTGCAATTAGGCTGTATCACCAAAGTTATTACCTGGTTTAGATTTGTTATATTAATTGTGTCTTCAGCTGTCACTGCCTTTGAGACCTAGAGCCATGAGAGTGGGATCCAAAACTTAAATCCCATTGCCTCTTTTCCACAAAAAAATTGATTCTGTGTCCCAGACACCTCTCCCAGATGATCCCTGAGCTGCAGGAGGTGCTGGGCTGTGGTGGAGCTCAGGGTTTCTTGTGGAGGAACAGGACTCTAGTGCAAGTCAAAGCCTCATCACTTCCATGTCCTCTCTTGTATCCATGTCAGCTTCTGTTACACTCTCATGCCTTTGCCTTTTCGTTCTGTTTCTCCTGAGCACATTGGATTGCTTCTTTTTTTTTCTTTTTTTACTTTTTAAACAAAGTTGTTTATTCATTTTTTGAAACTCAAACATTTCACACTTAAAACATTTTCATTTTGAAATCACTGTTAAAAAAAACTTAACTGAAAACAATACTGGAGAAAAGCTGGGCATGAAATGCTGAGCTTGGGTGAGAAATGCTCTTGGATTCACAGAGCATTGCTGAGTTTCCCCATCCCATCCTGCAGCATGTCAGAAGCTTTATATGTCACTCTCCTGCACTTACGTGTGTGTGCACACACATACACAGGAGAATTTCCTCTGACAAGCTGTAGGGCTTTGCTACAGATTTTCCATCCCTTACCATGGCAAGAAGAAAATATCTTAATGCTCTATTCACAAAACACTTCTGGCCTGTTTCCATTTGAACGTTATGCTTGTTTGCATAGGCAATTCAGAGGGGAGTTCATAAAACCTTGTTTTGCCTGAATTTGTGAATGTCTGCCCACTGCACGGCCTTAAAATGAATTTGTGTTGGAAAAGGGGCTGGTTTGGGATGCATACATTTTGCACATATCCCTTAAATAACTCAGATGTGTTTTCTAAGGAGGATGTTTTTCCTATGCACTCAAGGCCACGTTTGTACCACCTACGAATTTCTTCAGCTTCAAAACAGCACTGAGTAAACAGCTGAGGGCTTTGCCAACTCAGTGTTTCCAGCACTTGGATCTTCCTGTTGGAGAGATCCCTCACCAAAGGACAACCTCTTGCTTGAATCTTGAATTCTTGCTGATTATTTCCCGCAGAAAGTCCTTCTCCTGCCTCTGTTCCCAGCCTAAATCTGTGGTAATGGGGACAAAGATTCTTCTCTGCCCAGCCCTGCCAGGAGCAGCCAGCCAAAAATGGATGTTTGCCTGTATTAATCAAACACACAAAATGTGCAACCTGAACTGTGTACAGAAATGAGTGGAAAAAAGTACAACCTGACCGCAAAAGTATTATTTCATAAATAAGATCCTTTAGTAGTAGTTAATTGGATACACATTTTGCTGGATTCATGGAACATTAAAAACTATCATATCCGAATTGACTGACTGAGTTCATGTTACATCTCCAAATTGCCAGTGACCATTCTGCCTCACAACATCAGACCCTGGGTTCAGCAATCTTGCTCAAGGGCCTTTTTTAAGTACATGGCGCTTTTTTTTTTTTTGCCCCTAATAGAGATTGATTTAGTGTATGTTTAATGGCCCTATAAATCACTCAACATGCCCAACTCGTATACAAATTCTGCCAAAAAAAAAAAAGTTTTCAAGGAAGCAGATGCCTTGTTGGTGGAACCAATTTGCCTTGCTCCCTGCGTGTGCATGAACCCACCATTTCAAGAACCTCCTTATAAAAATGTTCAGCTCTCCCAAGCCTGCACGTTGGTCATTTTCTCTGGGACCGCTTTCTTACCGTGCCAAGTTAAACTTGGGCGATTCCCCCGCTGTGCCCGTTCTGTTCGAGTGCCTTTTAGATCAGCAATAAATAAATTCATTGTGTGTTTCAACAAGGAGAAAGAGCTGGGGCTGGAGCATTGTGCCGGCCCTTGTGAAGATCTATTGTGTGCAAAGCAGTGCGCTATCGGATGGCGTGGGTCATTTTTCATTACCCCACTGAGGATGCAGCTCAAAGCAGAGGATTATAGAAACTCATTTCCTTTGGTTAGGGAAAAAAAAAAAAAAAAAGAGTTAACATTCAATAAACTCGAGGGCTATGACGCAATGTGGCCCTCAGAACCTTCCGAGCAGAGCTGTTAATAGCTTCCTTTCCCAGGACGCGGGTTTGCCCCGCTCACTTATCGACTTTGATGCATTAGTAAAAGAAAATATCAACCCCTCATAACTCTCAGAAATGATACAATACATCACTTAAAAGTAAGCTAGGATCAACACATTGTTAACTGTTTGATCTCTCGAGTCAAAATTAATGATAGGTGTTTTGCACACAAAAAAATGAATGTTAAAAGCCTATTTAAGCTAACTAAAGACATCCCTACAACATCAGGGTTGAATTGGAGGTGATTTCCTGCAATGCAGCTGTTATAAGTTTATCAGTCTGCGGGTGGCAGTAACCAGTAATCATAACCAGATTGCAGAGGGGTGGGATGGAACTTATCTTTAAATAGAAGATCTATCTAACTAACTAACTACAGAAAGCTGGTTGGGAAGTAAGTCCACGGTATTATTCACTAGAACACCCAAGGGTCTGGGAGAAGCCAGTTTTCTGTATATTTTAAAGAAATGAAATGATTCTGAAGGTTTAACTGCTAGGCAGGGAGAAACCAAGGTTCATAATGATTAACAGCAGACCTCCTGCGCTCTTGTACTTGCAGCATTTACACAATGGTGATAGCTAATAAGAAATGGCATTAAGAAATGACTTCAACTTTCTCCACTGAGATGTTGCCATAGGCCCTTGATGAACTTTTAGCTCATTCTCTTGTGACATGGAAAGGAAAGATCTGAAATGCAGCATATACTTCAAGCAGAAAAGCGATTGAAAAAATTCCAAGAAATCTCTGTGAAGAGCCAAAGGGAAGAGTTGCACTGTGAGACAATGCCTCTGGACAATTACAGCCTGTTAGTTTTAATGCAGCTCCAATTGCTTCCGTCTGCAGCTAATCTGACCACTGGAAACAGGCACTTTTGCAATGCCCTTTAATTTTTCTGATTTGTGTGTGGGCGGTATCTGTTGGTATTAATATGACTCTTTTCCGGATTGAATTAGGGAAAACAAGATGAGCTTTCAAAGGAGCCTCAACTTTCTTTGAGAAACGTGAACTGCAGAGCACGGGACACACGTGGAGGGTGAGGTCTGTCCCAGGTGCTTGGTGTGCCAGCACAGAAAGGAGGGACAGAGAGGTCCCATGGATCCCCAGGTGTCCCCAGCAGCACCTGCAACCTCTTCATCCATCCTTGCTTCTAATTTTGCCAGGCACTCTGGGTATTCCAGCTCCATCTTGAGAGCTGTGCCCACAGCCAGCAGGGATCCCCACAATTCCCAGCTTCCTGAGCCGTGCAGATCCACTGTTTTCTGTGGATGAGCTGATGCTTTAAACAGCTCACAAGTGAGCCAAAATCTTCTTCCATCCCTTTAAGTCAGACAAATACACATTTTGTTTTTAAACTGACCCAAGTTTGCAGGAGGTCCAGCTCCCTCCCCTTGTAGGGGTTGTATCATGCCTACACTTAAACCTGGCTTATGGAAACCACAGTTCTAAAGAAGTTCAAATTTGCTTTTTTTTATGAGAAGCAGGCTGAAAAATGGCAAACATAAAGTTCTAATAAAAATGAATGTATTTTTAATAATTCTTCACACAGCTTTCCTTCAAATTCTGCTGCAAGTTTAAACCTAAAATAATTCTTCCCCATGTCTGACATCTGTACATTATTTATACAACACCTTTTTTCATGGAGATTTTTTAATTATTATTCCAGAGGTGTTTTTCAGTGGAGAAAAAGGAAATTATTGACAAAACTGTAAATTTGAAATACATTTCAATTAAGACCCTTAGTCACTTCCAGCTTTTTGTTTTCCAAGCCTTACTCAACAAAACCTCTTAATAATTTCTCCATGGCGATGGGATCAGCTCACTCTGTTCCTCTCCCTGCGGGGCCTATAAAACCCTCAGCTGGCAGATCTGCCTGTGCAACGGGCTGAGAGATGTGACACATCACAAATATCTGGAGAGGATAAATTTTCCATTGAACAAAGTATCAGAGAGGCCCCTGCATTGCCTGCATGAGGACAGGTGGGTGGGGGCCAAACACTTCCCGATTTTTTGTCTTGCTGTGTGATTTCCCACTTGCTGCTTTGGAAGTGACCCATTCCAGGCACTCTGGTTCCTGGGCTGGGGCAGCTGGGCTGGGCAGGACCTGTGGTCACTCTGTGCTTGCCCCTGTCTGCTCACTGTGGTCACTCCAGGCTCCTCACCACAGCCTCTGCCCCCTGCATGCCGTGCTTTGTGTCCTTTACAGCCCATCCCATCATAGCCATTCCTTCCAAAATTCGGCAAAACTAAAATTTTACAGACTGGGAAACTGTGGCACTGATGGGTGAGGCCTCCTGCACAGAGTTATGCAGTGGATATGTGAAACAGAAATCAAGAGTCCAGGTGCAGCTCCTTCCACATCATACTGAGTTATGTCTTGTTAAAAGACAGAAATGAGAGTGGAAATTATCAATATTTGGTATAGGAACTTTTGCCAGAGTAGGCTCTGAAATGCTCTGATGTGTAAATCACTCGAGTTATAGTAAGGGCTGTGTTAAGACACTGTGGGGTGTGCTGCAATCCTTAGGCCCACAAACCCCCTGTTAAAACACAGCCCCATGCAGGTGTGGAAGTGCTGCCCATCCATCTGAACTGGAGGAAGATCTCTCTGCAGGGACTGGAGGGACTTAACAACCAGTAAAGTGGCTGGGGCACTGTCACTCAATCCCTGCTGCACTGCAGAGTGGTGGATTCCTAAATGTGGGACCCAGATGCAGAAAGAACAAAGACCACATTAAAGTGATGCTGATCACCCGAGCTGTGGCTCTGAGGAAGATGCAGAAGTGCTTGGGAGGCTGACACGGGGCTGGGGACAGACAGCACAGCCAGCAGTCGCTTTTGCAAGGCACATGTGAGGGGGAAAAGGTTTCTGTGCCTCCACCAAACCTCCTTGTGTGCAGCCTTGGGCAACTGAGACCATGCCTGGACACCCACACATGTGGGCAGGGCTCCCAACCCTCTGTAGATGTGGGGCCCCCCAGCCTTCTAGACCAGGCTGGGAGAGGACTGTTTTGGGAGCAATCCTTGCTAAAATGAGCCATGAGATGTGAAAAATCTGCCTTTGTTACACCAGGCTTTCCAGGGAAGCAGTGATTTCAGCAGAAACTCCCCACTGCCCAGCTGGATACATAAAACAGCCCAAAACATCTTGGACATCCTGATTCTCTGGGTCAGCCTGGCTGTGGGAGCCCCAGGGAGAGGGAGACAAGACAGAGGCAGGTTCTTCCTGGTCCCCACAGTGATGTAGGGTAGAAAGGCCCCTTGCAGAGGGGCCAGGTGTGTGGATGGCTTCTCGTGGCCAGCAGAGGACTCTGAAAGGCTGTGAGAGAGCACAACCTGTGAGGTGAAGGTGATCACCAGCACGGGTGATTGCCTAATTAGTGAGGTCCTGGGAGAAGGACAGAGAGGCTTCTCCAGACTTAAACCATTTCACATGGAGGAGAGGCAACAGTGCCTCCTAATTGAAAAAACTGATGGGTAAATTATCACCAAATGAGGCAAAAATCAGAAATTCCCAGAAAGGACTGAGTTGAAGGATTTTGAACCAGTCACTAAGAATGTGACTTGGTAGCTTGGTTCAGGGGCTTGGTTAGAGAGGGCAGAGTTTGCCCTAAGGAGGGGAAAAGTGTGGCCTCTGCTATTTTGGGGACTTCAGAAAGGTGCAAGTTCTCCTTTCCCTGGAAGGAGAAAATGCTGGTACTACCTTGATGTCACAGCCTACTTCTCCTGAGAAGAGTGTGTGGAGGAAATGAAAAAAGTGACCTCTGATACTGGAAAGGTAGGATTTATCTTTTGTTGTCCTAAATAAAATGATGCAGTAGTTTGCAGTGTCTGAGAAACAGGTGTTTGGATTGATCACTCCACAGGCTGCAGCTTGAAATAGTGTGTGAATCCTGGTAGAGGAGATTCTGTGTAGTGTTTTTAGAGTAATGTTATTTTAATTATTATTCCAATGGTTTATTTGCTCTGGCTTTGCCTTCTGTTTGGTCCTGATGAGGGCTGGGGCTGGTTGTGACAGAAGCAATTTAAGCAGTGGCCTCACTTGTTGTAGCTGGCAAAATTTATCTGCTGGCTCTGTGTGTTGTGCTTTGCTCTGCTGCTACCCACTCTGCTCCCCTCACTGAGAGGGGTGAGCACAGCACAGAGAAGGGGGGAGATTCCTGCAAGTTCTTCACGCTCTGCAGACAAAATAATCTTGAAATTGTGAATTTTGCTGCTGTGGCTTGATCTGTAGGGAAGAGTGGATTTTGCTCTATCCTTGTACGGGACCAAAAGCGTTGCTTGGAACCAGGGGTGCAAAAACAAAGAGTGAAGGGATGCTCTGCCTTTGAAAGCTGGTTTACTCTGGTCCTCAGGAGAGCAGGGCTCAGCCTGCAGCTCTGGCTGGAGGGATCCTGCTGCTCTGCACCCCAGCCCTGGGTGGGCTCCAGCCCAGAGCAGGCTGATTCCAGCTTCCTGAGTAACTGCTGGTTTATAGGAATAAGCTCTCCTTTGATGTGGCAGACAGAAGCCCACAACAGCTGCTCTGCAGTAGATAAGGACAGGCACTCTCAGGCTGATGGTGTTTGGAGATTAGTCCCCAGGATGTTGAGCAACAGGAGAGGTCTCACCTGCAGCTGGGACAGCGTGTTGGGGTAGGGACCTGTCTGCTGTGTGCCAGGGCTCAGGTGTGCTGCAAATGGATGAGCTTCTGCTTTGTCCTTCCCTGCTGTCCACCCACAACTCCCTCCTTGTGCAGAGGCTGGGGAGGAAAGCTGTTCTTGCCAGTAAAAGGTGTGAGGTGAATCTGGAAGTTGCTGTAAAGATATCTGTTGGTTGGTTGGGTTTTCCCCTTCTTTAGTAGAAATTGCTTGGTTACAAACTCTGCTCCCACAGGTTTTTAGTAAGTTCCTAACATTTATTATTCCAAATAGACTCACTAAAATGCTTCTTTGTGCATTACTTGACTTAAATGTTGATTTGATCTTGCGAGAGAGGTTGATGTGGCTTGTGCAGCCCTTTGGGCTCTGTGTGTCACACCTCTCTTGACACTTGGGGATGTTGTGAACTGACAGCTCAGTCCCCTATCAGCAATGCCAGCTCTCTGTGAGCAGCAGCCCTTGCATCTGGGGGCTGCCAGAAGTGTGGGTGAGACTGGAAATAACCTTTGCCTGTAGTCAAAGGTAGTCAGGAGTGGTGGTGGACATGACTTCACCATGCCCACTGCTCAGCATGAGTAACCAGTTCCACATATTTCCATGCCAACCATTAATTTCCAGATGCAATGACTAGCACGGTATTTTCCATTTCCAGATCGTGTTTGTACTGGCATGATTTAAAATACTTTGTAATTACAAACTGCTAGAGCAATGCAGGGTACTTAGAAGTTCTTCTTTAACCAACAATTCCGGTAATGACAGTAATTCACATAATCTATCTTTGTGGCCTTGTGGCTTTCAGAAGTATAGGCCTTTTTTTTTTGAGTTCTTCAGAGATGTAGCCCTATCTCTATATATAGCTCAGCAGATATCTGGTATTCTAGATGTGTTAAAACAAACTCCACTGAGGAATTCCAGTCCCATGGCCACAAAATTTCTGATGTTGCTGCTGCCAGTGCAATTGAGTAAAAGGCAGAAGAAAATGGAGTGAGGAGGGGAATATGGCAGTTTGCTCTCAAAGATGAGGAGGCCCCAACAAATACAACTTCAGGCAGCAGTGGAGCTTCACTTTGGCTGACAATTCACAGCACAATAAGCACTTTTGGCAGCCAAATGTGACAACATCCTACTGAACAGGAAAAATCCTTTAGTTTGGGGAAGATGGCTGGATCCCAAAGCTGCTCTCATTTGCTGGTTTAGAGTAACAGAGACACTTCTGAACTACTTGAGGGAGAAACTGCTCAGACAGATCAGAGGCAGACATCTCCCTCCTTGTGCAATTAAATGTGCTGCCTCCTTTGAGAAGGGGCCAAGGCAAATGGGAAGCTGCAATTAAGATAGACACCAGCAATGAGGACCTAAAGTACAGGGCACAGTGTTTATCAGCTGTCTCTGCACAGGAAAGGTCTGTAATTTGGCTGAGGAGGGAAGAGCTGTAGCTCAATATTTCTGTGAATTGATGAACTGTTATTTTTCCCAGAAGATCCTCATATGTGCCGGGTGGGAGGGACAGATGTTGATTAAATGTAAACTTCTCTGCAAATGTGTGTGTGATCTCTGGCATGTTGTTCATTTTCACTCCCTTCAGAGGCAGGGAATAGAGCTGGGGAGGGTTTGCCATTCCTCTGTCCAATTAACTTGTGTGTTTTCAACCAGAGGCTGGCAAAACTGGGGGATCCTGAGCCTAGAACCAACCCCCGAGGTCAGTATTCTCACTATGCTGGCAATAAATCACCCCAAATCCTTTAATTTTTTTAAGCTGTAGGAGCAGTAAATGCAGTCTCTGATATGCGAGGGTCTGTCCTAGATGGTGACAATCCTTGTGATCTGTCCCACCTCTCCATTTGCTGAGAATATTTCAAGAGGAGGCAAGTGAATCACAGACTTGATGTATCCCTGGTCTTCTACCTCTGTTGATAAAGGGAACAAGGACACTTGAGGAGACACCAGGGTATGTCTGACACGTGGTCTGGAAATGAAGCAAAAGCCACTCCAGTATCCTGCAGTGCCAGCAGAGATGTTTTTCTTTTCATTTTCTGAGAGGTGCTGCAGCAGAAAACCAGATCTGCTTCCTCAAAGACTGTCACTCCCATCTGGAGAACATAATATTTGACCTGTGGGCTTAATTTGCTGTCAGTCTCCCACAACTCCCAGGAAGGAGCCTCCATCTCTTTTTAACTTGAGGCTGTTACCTCTTGCCCAAAAAAAAAAAAAACCCAGGTTTTTCAAGGCTTGTTCTTGAGCCAGATGAGAAACATGAAATAAATGAATGCAAAATACAAGCATCTTCCTTTTTAACTGGCACCAATAAAAACCTCTTTGAAGAGGGAATACTTGGCAAGTGTTAATTAATAGGACTGTCATTGTGACTCCACATTGCCACTGCGAAGTGCAGTGAGTCACTGGAGACACACGTTTCTTTTTGGCTGTGATTTTTTCTTTATTGAGCATCTTGTTCTCAGCTGCTACTAGAAGCAGGAAATCTCTCAAAGCTGTGAGGAGCAGATCCAGTTTGTGCCTTGAATTGGTTGTGCTTTCCCACCTACTCCCAGGAAGCAGTGCCTCCAGCAGCTCTCCAAGGGGGCTGCTGCCATTCCTGGCCAGAAAAGAAATTTCAAGGCTTTAGGACCCCCTGTCTTTATCAGGTGTGGTCTAAGCACATCCCCACTAATGTAGACTATGAGGAGCTTTGTTTTTTCCTGCTAACCAAAAATACTAACTTTTTTTTTTTTTTTAAAAAATCTGGAAATAAACAGTTACATGATCCACTGAAATTCATAACAAAGGACAAATTGAATCCTTCATGCTGTGTAACAGCCATAAATAAAGGCTTTATGGCTGAGAAGTTGTAGGCAGAGCTCCATGGCTGAGAAGTTGTAGGCAGAGCTCCAGCAAAATCGGATTTATTCCCTCCCCACCCCCTGCACTATAAGTCTCTGGAAATGGGGGTTCCAAGGGCTGTTCTGACACAACATTAACTGCAGCTTCAGGTGCTAGACTCCCTGCCAGTATTTACAGTTCACATTCTGTGCATGGTATGTGTGTATATAACTGCACCAGCTTTTACAGTTGATTTCTCAGTAGTCATGTGAAACCAAAACAACTGATGGGCTGAACTTGGAATCACTTGTGCATTTTTCTGATTTAGAATAAAAGAAGTCTGCCCTGGTGCTAGGAAAAAAAGGTCTCCTGATTAACGTTGCTCCAAGTTGATGGTGGCCCAATCTCTGTGAGTGTCATGTTCCTTCTCCCCAAAACCACAGGCTGGGTTTCCAGGGGAACCCTGCAAGATGGATTTCAGAACTTGGATGTACAATTGCAAAGGCAGTAGCTGCAATCTTTCTTCTCAGAGGCCTGGCCCTACCTCTATTTGCTGTCTCTTCTAAAACTTAGCCCTGAGGTGTCATGAAATAACATCTTTGGAGTAATTAACCAACTCCTAAAACTGCAGTTCAGCCAGGTTAAGGAAAAACAGCTCATTTCTGTCCATTTAAGGGCTGGTTTCTCACTTCAGGAGCCAAATATAGGTCAGCAGTGGCAGTAGGTCACTGTGAGAAATACATCAACCGATCGGAAGCAAAATTCCTCCCCTGTCAGTTTTGGATCAGCTGATATGTTGGTTTGTTCTCCTTTTATGTATGCTTAGTATGTAACCTAAGAGAGAATCTAAAATGAGGGTTTTATTCTCTTTAAGCAATTGCCCAAATCTCTCTTTTTAAGGAGTCTGAGTGGTGCTTCTGCCTGAGGCAGAGAGATGTAGAGCCACTCACTGCTCTGCTCTTGTCTACAGCTTGTTTTAAACACTGAACAAAATGGCTTAAATTGTTGGGACCTGAGAAATGATATCTTTGAGCTCTGACCCTTCATAACTGAATCCAGACATTCAATGTCTCTGCTTCCACATATTTTATATGAAGCACCTGACGCAGCAGCAACAAATAGCATGGGAATAAATCCAGCAGCCTGCAGCAGTTCTCCTTCATTAGCCAAGCCAAAGGTCACCTTGCTGGTGTCACCATCAGGGTCTGGCCACTGCTGGGGCTATTGTCCACTCTGGACCTTAGTGGAGAGATCATGCAATAGAAGGGAAGGTGGGGAGCCAGGTCAAAAAAGCCTCTGTGGCCTTTTTTGCACTCCACAACCACAGTGCCACCCCAAACCTGCAGTGCTGCTCTGGATATTCAGCACAGCCCCCAGGTCCTGGGCTGGAGCCCCAGGTGCTGACACACTAAAGCACAACAGATCCACTGAGCTCCTGGCATCTCCTCCTTTCTTCTTAAGAGCTTCTTAAAATAAGACCATTAGCCCCAAGTTATCAGCAGCACAGAGCTGCTCTCTCAGGATCACTTCAGCTCCTGGGGAAAGGTCTGAGCGTGGTTTTAATTACGGGCACTGAGGTTGCAGTGGATACGGCCACTCACCCCTCCCCAGTCCCAGACACAAATGCTCCATTCCCCAAATTACTGCTGACTGGCCTGGGATTGGGTTTTATTGCAGACAAGCAAGCCAATTCTTTGAGGGTAAGGTTAATTCAAGCAGCCCCATGTAGAGCTTTAGCCTGCAAATGGTTAAATGCTTACCCGTGCCTGCAAAATCTGGTCAAGTGCAAAGCTGTCTTTCTAAGGGTTTGTGGGGCTGAGGCTGAGCCCCCTTTTTACCCCCAGCATTTCCTAGTACCTTTCACTGGAGGAAAAAAGTGTGAAGCTGATGAATCTGTCTATGGCTTGTCCTGTTTTTCTTTTAAATACAAAGCCAAACTTAAGCTGTTTTAAGATTGTTCTGTCTTCATTTATGGAATTAATTCATACATGAGGATTCTGTTGGAGAAAACAGCAGACTTATCCCAAAGTGGTAAACCTCACAATATCAAGAAACAACTTTCCAAATATTAAAATTGAAAAAAGTCTATTCCTATTGCCTGGTAAACAGACCCGTGGAAAATCAGCTAGGAAACAAATCAGTGTGTTAAACATGTTATCCTAAACTTCTGGTCTGTCTCAGCTGCTGATTTAGGAATACAAATTCCACAGCATTGAGCAGAAAAAGGGAATAGATACTTTTATTTAAAGCAGAGTAACTCAAAGTGGCCATAATAACCCATTTGTCTTGCTTTTGTACTTGGGTAATGAATGACTGTAGTATAAAGTGCTCCTAGTTTTTGCCTCGAGGTCTTGTCAATCATTACCTGATAAATAAAAACTTCAAACTGGCTCCTTTTAGCTTAATTGGGCAGAATTTCTCTCTGAAGGAAGGTTGAATACAGAGAACAGTGTGTTTGTGGCAGCAGTGGAAGTCAGCAAGCAGGGTATTAGGATGGAAGCTACAGTGGATGTGAATTCTGAACTCAAAAGACGACTCTTTGGGGATTTTTATGCAGAAGTATCTGTTCCCATTGCAGGCAGAGCTGAGGGACTGAATCTAGCAGCAGAGGGAATCCTGCAGCCCCTGCCATGCCCTGAGCTGTGCTTGTGCAAGCTCTGCTGTCCCTCTTTGGCTTTAGGCTTTACAGCTGACACTTCCATAACAATCAGGAATCTTAAAGTTGCACTGAGGCTTATTTAAATCATTATTTTTTATTATGAGAACACTGGCAGCAACGGAGGAAGTTTCCTGCATAAGGACAAAAGGATCTTATTGTCAGTGCAGGAACAGATCTGAAACAGCTCAATTAAGCAAACATAACATCCTCAAAGTTTGGCCTGAAAGGAAGTTAAAATAACTGTTCTATAAAATGTTTTAAATGTGCTTTAAAATGTCATTACTCAGATAAATCTAGCTGTTTGGAAGCTCGTTCACCAGGGTTTTATGGCCCTGCCAGTTTATGGCAGTGTATGTATTCATGTCAAGAATTCCTCTTCCAGAACAGTAGATGAGGAGACAAAGCCACAGGAGTGCTGCAGACCAAGGGGAGGCTGCAACCAGCTTAGGAATGGAGTTTTGGCTCCTAGGCTGGGAAAGCTGCTCCAAAGCACATCCAGCAAGTTGTGTGTATTTGTGGCAGAGCTGGAAACCAGCAGATATTTCACAGTAGAAGACTGGACCTGTTGAAGTCAGTGGTAAAGCTGCTGTTGGCTGCAGGACTGGCCCTGCAAAGCAAAAATATTTATTTGATTCTTTCTCCCCTTGCTGGCACCACCCCTGCCTTACATCTAAATGGAGAGAATTGGGACCATAATGAGAAATACCAGAGGATCCTCCTTCTAAAATTAGCCCAGGCCTACAGAAGCTGAGTCGGTCTCATTTTACATCAATAAAGATCTTTCCACTGATGCTTCACTGGACTGTCAGAGCAGTGCACAAAGCAAATTTACTTATGAATTTGTAATTGCTCGTGGAAGGTGGCAGATTAACTCCCAATGCTGATGATTTAATCCTCTGGCCCAGCAAATATATCTACGAATACTGGCACAACTCTGCTCACAGTTCAAAGTAAACAAGAACCCCAAAATTGCTGTTGTGCCCCAAAGATATAATGCTCAGTTAACAGAGGGATTTAGACCATTATTTTTTTCAGCTGCCTCCATGGCAATGAAGTGTGGTATCCACAGTAGGAAACCTCATGCCAGCAGCATCTCTCAAATATGCTAAAACAATCTAAATTAGAAAATGTCAGCTTCTTGGCTGATGTTTCTTTGGAGTTTCTTTCTTCCTTTCTTGTGCCTCTATAATTTTATTGGGATGACTAAATCTCTGAACTATGTTAGCAGTAAACAGAACTAATTTACCCCCTGCTTCTTTGAAACAGCTGCTGACAGCTGCACTATAATTCAATCATGGATCTTTGCAGCACAGACTACAAAACACATCCATATTTTTGCTATTCTTCCCTCCCTGTTGTATTTGGAGCGAAGGAGCTGCACCAAATAATGACATGTGACAGTTTTGCCCGTACATAGAGACTGAGCTGCATGAAAACAGAGGCTCAAGATGAAACATTGTCCAGCCAAAAAGGTTCTTTGAATAAAGGGAGAATAACCACACAGATACACAATGTCGTCGGGATATCTTTTGTAAAGTTGCAATGATTTATTTTACTGGTTTGTACAAAAAGGCTTCTGACATCTACTCTATGAAAAGAACCAGAAATGTGTATGCATTTTTGCCGACTGTTAATAAATATCTTCTTAAATAAGGAAACAAATGTGTTTAGGAACCCAGAATCATTTTTCCTGCATGTGATTGAAAAGGAATTCAGAGATGGAAATAAATAATTCTTCTTCCGCTTGTGACAACTATTTACACAAAAATGTACAAACAGTGAAGCTGATGTTGAGCCTAGCAACAGAAATCCTGTTATTATGCTTAAAAACAACAACAAAAAACCAAAACAGAAACAATCCCCACATAATATTTAATATATGAATCCTATACAGCAAGATACCGTGGTCCAAGTCAAAAATGCAATACACCAACACAGTGACCACCAACACTGAAACACCCACAAGAGAAAACTAATCCTTGACTACTAAATAGTGGAAGGTCAGGCATGGTTAGCTTTTAACTTTCTAGGCAGCACCTTCACTTCCTTTAGGAGATTTGCAGAAGCACTGGTCTATATAAGCATACAAAGTCAAAAGATGCTTCCTGTGTGTGTGATTTCAATTCCTCTCTCTAAACCAGGGGTGCACTGAGGGCAATTTTGGCTGTTTATGGTGGATGCTGCTGTCTGCAGGCTCCAGGAGAGGTGGCCTTTTGGCTTCAGCTGTTGTCCTGCCTTGTGGCTGGCTGGGTTTGCCCCAGGTCTCCCCGTGGGGAGGTTTTTTGGAGTCCTGCCTGTGCAGTGTGCCTGCTGCAGCCAGGCTGCTCCTGCAGATGTTGGAGTGGCCCGGGGGGGGGATGCCAGGCACATCTGGCAACGTGGCAGCTGCTCACCAAGGCCCCCATCCAAAACCCACCACTGTAAGTGGTGGACTTCCCCTTTCCCATCAGCCTAATCCTGCTACTGAGAAAACTGCTGGGAAAACACCAACTGACTTAAATGAGAGGAGAATTAGGCCATCAGAAACAAGTTTCCAATTTATTTCATAGACAGTAGGGTTTTTTCCCTTCCTTTGCTTATTCTTTTTAAAGTGAGGCATCTGGTCTGGATTTGATCTGTGACTTAAAGGGAGAAGAGCAGTGAGTGAAGTCCAGAATTTCATTTATCTTCTTTCTCTAACTCTCCTCTAAGGGAAGACGTGGAGCCAAGTCCCCACTGCGGCTGCATGGCCCCATCTTTTCACTGAGCAGAGACCCATCTCCAGGGATTTATGATGTCCTGGACCCATCTGCTGGAGGTTTAGCTTTTTGAAGTTTGGAGATTTAGAGCTGGGTTGTGCTGGACGTGGTGTTTTATTGGGCATTATTTTATTTTTATCTCCCTGGTGAAATTTATGCCAATCCTACTTCGGTGCTTGCCAAAGTGGGGAATTGGTTTCTGATTGGCTACTGCAACTCTGTATTCTTCTTTGCAACAACTTTAGTTGAGCCTTAATTACTAAAGTGTGATGTTTGTGTAACCTGTGACTTTAAAAGAAGGAAAAAACAAAGCCTTGAGGGGGCATTTTCTCGCTTCTGGTGGCCCTTGGAGGAGCTTGTTCTGGAGTTTTTTGAGGTGAAGCCAAGAGAGCAGAGGGTTTATCAGAAGCACTGGCCCCAGGAAGGAAGGTTTCCTAGCTGGTTCCCAGTCTGTGTGGTGCTGGGGGCTGATCCCAGCTCACAGCACCTTCTGCACTCGAGTCTCTGTGCTCTTGGAACAGTGCTGGAACTTGTTCCCTCAGGGAAGTCAATGGACATTTTCCACAGAGCAGCAGGATCTTTAGTTACAGCTCTGGAACTGCTTAGGACACCCCAGCTAAACATCAGGTTTAATCCCTGTTTCTCAGCATTTTGCTGCTTTCCTGTTTCGAGTTCATAGCAAATTGAAATACTTTGTGGCTGCAAGAGGAAATTTCCTTCCTTGTTGACAGAAAAAAGTACACCCCAAAATCCTCACTCTTTGAAGCACTTCAGTTCTTTTGCTTGCCAATTGATTTTTTTTTTTCCTAGCCTAATCTGCCCTTTGAATTTGTGTCAATCCACATCCAGCTTTTGCTACTGTAGTTTACAACTGGAAGTTGCATGTAATTCATCCTTAGTTTTGCTTATGAAATTGAAGCAGAGGGGTGGAAGCAATAATTCTCTAACAAAATACCTGTTCACTCCAGGTATATTTTGTTCACTTACTTTATTGCAAACCGTGTTACAGGAACTACACACACTTTTTAGTCACAGCACAGTCTCACCTTGGATAGATTATCAATGTTTACTCACAATCAACACTGGTGAGTTTGCAATCTCCAGAAAGACTCATTTGCAGAAGTATGTACTGTAGGAGCCAATTTTGTAAGCAGATTTGGTTTTAGACGGTTTCTCTGGCTTGTTTCAGTTTACAAGCTCATTGTCTGTAATAAACTAAAACAAAATGTGTTCAAATGCCTCTTCAGATCCAGAAACTGTTCCATTGTCTGAACTTCCAGAGGCCTGGTCCTAAAATGGTTTGGGACTTTTTTAAACCCGTGGCTGGAGCACCAACCTTTCCCCCTCCCCCACACAGCCACACAAACCCACTCTTTACAAATAACTTCTTTTCCTTTCTTCTTTCTCCTTCCTACAAATCTAGTGGCAGCCACATGCTCGTACCACCATGTTCCTGTATTTTTTTAAGATAACATTGGAGCTGTCATCAAAATAGAGCACTGAGATGGCATTGAGTTGTGTGGGAGCACAGCAGGGTTTCGGCACAGTCTCTGGGTTTATAAAGTGAACCTGGGGAATGAAAATAGAGGAATGTTAAGATTTACTTTTCCCCTCTCCTCCCCCATATTCTTCTTTCCTGGGCAACTTTCTGCCTTCCCATACCCTCACTCAGACAGTAGCTGAGCTGTGTAACTTTGGGATTCACTGACCCCTTCCTCAGCCTGACCCCAAATCCACTTTTGGTGGCAGCATGGAGTGGATCCTTACAGAGTTTTCCCAAGAGATGCTGATAGTGGGTCTTGTGTCTTGCTCCTTCCTTCCCATGCAGTGGGACTAAACCCCTACTACAATGTCTATCCCAAGGCCCTTTCAGAGCAGAGAAAGCCTGGCAATGCCTGTAGCAAAGACAGGGCCATTTCTGGCCAATTCAGGCCACTCAGCCAGGCATGTGGAGCCAGATGCTGCAGGCACCTCGAGAGCTGAGGCAGATCTTCCTTCCCCTGGTAGCTTGGAGACCCTCTTGTATATAAATTTATTTCTGAGTGGCACCTCTCAGGTGTAACCCTGTGTTAGGAGATGGGGAGCACCTACCAGTGTCTGTACAATGGCATGATTTGTAGCATTCATGTAGGAGTTCAAGGGGAAAGCACATTCTCCTTCACAGTAATAGGCAGCGTAGCCCTCCGGAGCGATGATCCAGTCCTTGATTAAATTGAAGCCATTAGATTGTGGAGAAAGAAATGCAGTGAAACAAAAAGCTCATCATCAAATCAGCAATATCCAATCAGCACATAAATCTAAATATCCATACATCCATGCACAGTTACAGTGGCCTGCAAAATACAAATTCTGGCCTTTCTAAAGCTCTCTTAGAGGCCTCTAAAGTTCCTGCACTTCCTGTGCATCAGTGTGCAATTACAGTGGCCTACAAAATAAAAATCTGTCTCTCTGGCCCTTCTAAAGCTCTCTTACAGGCCTCTAAAGTGTCTTCTGCTGGGAGGGACACATCCCACATTGCAAATGTGCCCACAGAGTAGCTGAACATCTGGGTTCAGTTGTTTATCCATTCAGCCCTGTTCTCCTGGCTGTCCACAAGGATCATTTCACCTAGCAACACAATGCAGACACAAGCTTTCAGAAAGGAAAATGTCTTTAACCAGGTCTGAAAAAACGGGCAGATGGAAATGGAGAGCCATGTGTGCCTTCAGCACTGCCAGAGGACCTGCAGGGCCACAGCCCCTCAACAGGATTTGACTGTGTTGACCTTCCAGCCAGTCTCACACTGAATATTGGTACACCCAACTTAGCAGAAGCACTTAAGCATGCTAAAGGCAGCATACATTATCTATTCCCCTCAGGATTTAAAATAAAAAAATCCAGTTAGTGGCTGGATCTCACTGCTGCAACTTGATAAATGATGTGCCCTGTCCCAGCCCTGTCACCTTACCTGCCACCCCAGGTCCCTGAAGCTGACGTAGAGCTCGTGTTTCTTGCAGGCCTGTCGCTGGTCACTGCTGCTGTTCTCTGTGAGGGGACAATGGTGGCCGTGAGTTTGGGCTGCCCCAGCTCCCACAGCCCTCAGCAGGGAGTGAGGCATTGCTGCTGCACTTACAGCTTTTTTTTTTTTAGCTGTTTTAGTCATATAATAATGGCTGGGTTCAACATATATGAAATGCATTTCTGGCTTTTTTTTTTTTGTGTAAAGCAAAAAAAGGCATGGGAAAGTAGGTAGTAGGTTTTTTATCTTTTTTTTTTTTTTCTTTCTGGACTTCCTCTGACCTCCTAACAGCAACACACAGATCACTCCGATTATTGCCTATATATAAAAGGAGAATCAGTGCAATTTTAAAGTTTTGTCCATCCTGGACATGTAGCCTGAGCTGAAGACCCAAGTAGAAAGACTGGCTGAGGAAGAATTTCCTCACTGAAAGGGTGGTCAGGCACTGGAAGGAGCTGCCAAGAAGCCAGTGGAGTCCCCATCTCTGGAGGTGTTCAAGGGACTGGAGGTGGCACTCAGTGCTCTGGCCTGGTTGACAAGTGAGAATTGGTTAAAGGCTGGACTTGACAATCTTGGAAGTCTTTTCCAACCTTAATGATTCTATAAAACTATGATTGGAAGCTCTGTTTTCCTTTTCCTTCTGCTCCTTACAACCTCTGCTTCCACTCAGTGAGGCACTCCCAGAAGCAGCTGGAATTTGCTGCTGCCTCAGCAGAGCCAGCCCTGAGCTGTGGCTCCTGCTGAGACCATCATCAAGGGCCTGTTACTCTGAGGTATCACATATTTAAGCCACATTTCTATTTCAAATGCCTGATGGAATTTTCTTCCAAATTAGGGAGCCCAGCTCCCCCCAGAATAGCCATGGTTATCCTGAGAATGAATGGATTTTCCTCTCCTATGCAAGAATTTTGGGACTACTACGCTTTTTAGGGGCTAAACTTAAAATCACAAGCCGTGAATATGAACAGCATTTGGATTCAGATCCACTAATCACTTGCTCATTGCTTTCACATAATTATCTTCCATTTCAAAATGAGAATTTATTTCATATGAGAGAACAGGAGTTTTTCTGGTTAGGTGCTTGGGGTATTTTTTTTTTTTAATTTGAATTAAGAAACCCCTGCATTTAACACTGCTTCAAAGACACATTCTTTCCCCTGACATTTCTGGAATAGCCCTAACCCCACACAGTTTCAAACCAGTGGTGGACCAAAGCGGGGAACAAACAGATAACATGTGAGAAACAGCTCCCACATCATCCCACACCCAGAAACAGGAGCCCAGGCAGCTGTGCTGTACCTGCAACGTTGGACACCCGGAAAGCTTCCTGGTTCTTTGGTGTTTTGGATCTGTTCTGGCTCCTCTGCTTGCCCCCCGTGGAGCGGATGCTGCGCAGGTGGACCTCGGTGGCTTTGAAGAAGGCAACGGTGAAGGGCTGCTTGTTCTGTGGGCCGTGCCTCCCGATGAGCCCCGCCAGCTTGGGGTTGATGCTTTGCCCTGCAGACACAACAGACTGGTGAGAGGGCCTGCAGGAACCTGAAAAAAACCCTCTAAAGAATGCGGGATAAGTTAACACTGAGCGGATTTGGGGTGAAATAATTATACGTAGGGCTATTTAATGTAACTTCTTGCACACAGATATAAAATGAAGTTAGCTGTACTGAGCTACTCTTGTCAGAAGCAGCTTTGCCCCTTAAGTCCAGGGTGTCCCTCCCAGTCCTTTGGAGGGTTGGTGCCACAGCCAGCAGTGACCCTGCCCAGGCAGCAGCTCTGCCCAGTGTTTTCCTGGCTGCTGGCAAAGCTGCTGCCCGGTCAGGGTCACTCCTGGGCATGGCATCGGCCCTTCAAAGACCTGGATTTAATGGGCAAAGCTGCTTCTGACAAGAGCAGCTCAGCACAGCTAACTTCATTCTATATCTGTGTGTAAAAAGTTACATTAAATAGCCCTATGTATAATTATTTCACCCCAAATCCGCTCAGCGTTAACTTTTCCCGCATTCTTTAGAGGGGTTTCTTCAAGTTCACCAACCTATAATTTGAAGTGATCCTATAAAAGAAGCCATAAAACTCAGCCCATAGGAACACTAAATTCCCACTGGAAGGTTATTAGCTTAAAATAAAAATGCCTTGTATGAAATGCTGACAGAGTTCCAGATATACCTTAGCTGAGAGAAACAAATGTTTAGAGATTTTGCTGATTGCTGCATCTTGCCACCACCATACCCGATAACTTTGTACAAACCTTTGATTATCATTCATGTGTCATCTTGGGCTTTAGAATAGTTTGATTTTTGGTGAAAGACAATTAGTGTGTTTCTCTGTAGAATTAAATCAATTATTTACAAAAAAGGCAAGGAGAGGGTGGCAGTGGGAAATTTAATGTTTCTCCCTGTTGTTGTCGAGGGATGTCTGGGTGCTGCTGTGAAATGCAGAGGTGATATCCAGGATTATTCTGTCCCAAGCTACTGAGTGCTGCTGCTAAATCCAGGTTATGTTAATGGCTTTATGATCCTTTTGCTAAGGACAGAGCTGGGCCTTGTCAGCCACAAATCAAATGTGCCAAAGGACAGCTGACACTTTCCCGGAGAAGCCCTGCAAGACAGCCTGGCCAGGGAGAGTGAGAAAAGGGCTCTCAGTTTCCTTATTTTGTATGATTTTTTTTTTAATAGACTGTATTTGCGTCAGGATTACAGATCATGTAGCAGCAGATACAAAGAAAGGTTGATTTATTTTGTTTTTTTACTTCACTTAAAGCCTTGAGGATTGCCTGAGCATGAAGTGTTGCATCAAAACCCTGCTGTGTTTACAGCGTGTGATTGCTGAATGCTCAGTGCTTGCCCTGGCTGGGAATCATGTGCCTGGAACAGACCCCCTGATGCTACTGGGGTGTGACACTCACCATCCACGCCCTCCACAGAGAGCTGCAGGCCAAGGTTGTGCTGGGGGTTCACCACCCAATGGTTGCTGGTCGCGGTTATATCGAACACCAGCCACCCTTCCTCTGCAGCCCAGATCGTCCTGGAGTCCAGCAGGAACAAGTCTGAATCCCTGGAACAAAGAAGCAGGATCTCCAGTTAGCCAGGATTCCCACTGGAGTCTCCACAAACATCCTTCAGGCAGCGCACGGGGTTGGGGTTTCAGTGGCAGGCAGAGCTGGGCTGGGGTGTGATCCCCTCGAATCACCCTCAGATAAAGCTGCTCTGCTCTGCTCTGATCTGATCTTCTCNCTCTGCTCTGCTCTTCTCTGCTCTTCTCTGCTCTTCTCTTGTCTTCTCTGCTCTTCTCTGATCTTCTCTTCTTCTCTTCTCTTCTGTTCTCTGCTCTGCTCTGCTCTCAAGGGAGGACGGGTTGAAGCAGAGCTGAGCTGGTTTGGGGTTCCTTTGCTGTTACACTTAACCTTGAGCTCCTGATGCAACTTCAAAAAATGCTTGCCAGGCACAGATCTGCAGAATTGCTGTTTGCATATGCAAACCCGGTAATTGGGCAGACAATGCTGCTCATTAGCCTTTCCACACATAATTTCCTGGCTTTTATGCATAGCTGTAGCATTGGTGCAAGCCACCTGGAACACTGCTGTGCATACATTAACACATGTAATAGGTTTCTTTTAATTTTCTCATCTGAGGTTACAGATAACTGATTGAGGCCATAACCCTCTGCACAGTCACAGGTCTGCACTGCTGTGGGTCACAGTCTTTTTTCAAGTCATTGCTTGGGGTTTTTTTTTAAGGCTACTGCTAGGTTACTCTAGCTGAAGAGGTAATATCAGAAAATGAAAAAGATCCTAAATAGGGAGATTCTGTTCTTTTCAAAGATGTGGAATTATTTCAGACTTAAAAGGTGTTTCCTGGCAAAATTCTGAAATATTGACCTTTGAGAAAACATAGGTTCTATAAAGGAAGGAGTCTTCTCTTATTAGAAAAGGAGATAAAACTCAAGATTAAAAAATGGACGCTGTTGCAGTTCTTCTATTAAAAAGTTACTTTAAAAGAAGAACAAAGACACAATGTGGAAGTGTCTAGACAAGTCCTGTAAGAGCTGCTTTTGTACCTACAGTGAACAAACATGATAACTTGTTCAAATATAATTATATCCTTTTGATTGAAGAACTATCCTTGAAAAACCCTTTAATCATGTCCTCAAAGCTTTAAAAGGCCTTATGAATTTTATCACTATGGATTTGTCAGTGCAAATATATACATTTAGCTTGGTTTGCACGAAACATCAAGTGATCAGAAATGAATCTGAGGAGAGCTGCTGGCATAAGGGCTTTTGACTCACAGCTTTTAGTGATTCTTTTCCCTTTGACATACCAAGAAATCAGAAGCTTTTGTCCCACACAGAACAGGAATGGAGGGGGTTTTGCAATGCTTTTACTGCTTAGCTTTCCTTTCAACCTTAGTGAGCCAGAGTGTGTAAGAAATGATGCTTTGCTCTGTGAGCTAAGGGATATCACCACCCACCTCTGACTGCGCTGGCTTACATTACATTAAATTTCTGCTCCTGCAGAGCACAGGGCCCAGGGTGTGCAAGGAGAGGATTCTGGGTTTCTTCCCCAAAGCGGGAAGGATTTGGATACCCCATGGCTGGATATGCAGCTTTTAATTAGTGCTTACTTTTAATCAGAGTTCTGGTTTGTGGAGGAAGCCCTACATCAGAACTGGACTTGCTGCAACAGTTCCTAGCTAAGGCAGAGGGGATCCTGTGGGAGTATTCCAGAGGAGGCCTGGGAGCCAGAGTGGGTGGCTCAGGAAGGGGCTGTGGTGCAGCAATGCCAAGGCTCAGTGCAGGTGTTGGGAGCTCAGTCAGCTTTGCTGAGTGCTCCCAGGAAAGCTGAAGTTAAACAGGACGGGCAACCCCTCTCACATTAGTTACAGCAATGCAAGATCCTTGAACTCTAACCAGGGGACAAATTTCCTGGGGTTTCATCCCCACCCAGGAGCAGTGGCCCCGTTCCCACAGTGCAGGACACCTCCCACCCTTCCCTGTTTACAACACACTGAACCAAACACATCCCAGAGGAGCCAGGGACGAGGGAGTTGCATGGATTGGCCCGTTCCAGTGGCTGAGGCCAAGTTTCCAGGAGTAAAGGGTTTTTATTTTCACAAAGTACATTATTTAAGCATGGCCCCTGACTGGAACTCATGATTCACACAAGGTTTAGTTAACAGGGACTTGGCTTGCTTGGTTTTCTCCCCTTGCAGTTTGCAGGTTGATGGTAGTAGCAATCATGATATTTTTTTTTGGTTTTAGCTACTGCTCATCTGCAGTATTATTGCTCAGAAAAAACAGCCTTTAAGCTTCCCATGCTGACATGATGCAATCGGGGTAACCAGACAACATGAGGCATCAAGTACCAGGGTGAGTCAGTCTGGGAAATTGTATAATGCGTTTGTTTTCCTGTAGTTACAGCAATGTGCAAACAATAGGCCTGCAGGGGAAGCCCGAAGTGAGAGAGATCAAAGGGACCCACTGAAGGGAAATGTCCTTCCCACACACACTTGGAACATTTGGACCCCAAAAAAGCCCCGTGTCAGATGCTCTTTGGAGCAGTTGGAGCACTCCTGGGTTAGTGCTTTCCGCCCTGGCCCACCAGCAGTGGCCAGGGGTGGGATGCAAAACCTCACTGGGGTTGCAAGCAGAGGCTCCTGAGATCGTGGCTTCTGTTCCAATGAAAAGAAACCTCTCTTTTCAAAAAGAACAACCTTCTTTAAGTGGAATGTCCTGCTGTCCAAAGAGAGGCAAACAGCATTAAATCACCAGCTAATAGACAGCCAGCCCTCAGATATCCTTGTTGGACAAGAGACAGTAAACACAGCAAAGAAATGTTGCTCTGCTAAGACTTAAACAACATTTATTCTCAGGGCTCCCATCTAATGACTTGTCACAGAAGGTAATGCTGGTTAAGTCTAACTAACATGGCTGCTTTGGGGTTTAGCTGTGAGATAAATATCAAAGCACAAAGAGAAAAGTTTTCCAGTGCACATCTCACTCCTGTACCTCACCTTCCAACTGTGTACTCACAGAGCATGCTCCTGGAATGATGGCACTGCAGTAAGGGGGCAAAAAAACCCTTTGGTTCCTTGGCCCTGCCTTCAGTTCCTTCATTTTAAAACTTCAGTGCATGCAAGGAACTGTACTGCGCCTTTTTCCAGAGAAAGAGATAGGAAAGGCACATGATCCTCCTTTTACAAAAAATTTAAGCTGGGACATGGAAATGTTAATGTCTAGATTAGAGTTACATAAATTACAAAGTCTGGATCCAGACCACAAGTATGTTCTGTTGAGACCACATCAAAATGGCTCAGCGTTCAAAGAACTGACATCAGCGGGAGTGTCAGATCTTTGAGCAATGATAAAATTTGGGGCTTTTTTCTTGATTTTCTCAAGCATCAGGCTCTCAGTGGAACCTGAGATGAAGACAGGAGGTTGGCATTTGCCTGCTGATGTATTTGGTAGTGTCTGGCACTGGATGCCAGACAGGAGAGTCATCTCCCATTAGAAAGCACTCCCAAAAATTTGTCTACAGGTCATATAAGTGCTGTGTGGTCTGTGAAACTCCCTTAGTGACCTTGTTTTCTGGGCTCAGGAGTGAGTAACAAGTGCTGCAGCATGAGGGTGGCTGGGCAGGATGCATGTGAGATCGTGTCTGGGAAGCAGCTGGAGCTAAGGAGGTGGAAAGGCTGACCTGCCAAAGGGCTGATGATGGTAAGGAAAGGGATCACAAATATTTAGAGAAAGAGAAAAGGGCTGGAAGAAGTGAGGACTGTGGGGATGAGCACAGAAATAAGAGAACTCAAGTACAGAAAAGGCAGGGAAGGGAAGGTGTGGGATAAAGGAAATTGTTGCAACATGGCAATTCTAAAACAAGAGAAAGGGTTAACAACCATGAAGCTTCATGAAAAAAGTATGTATGGTTGCTTTGCTTTTTGCTGGGGTACTTTTTCAGTCCCTGGAATGCAGTTTGGTTTGAAGCCATAAACCCTAGAAATATTTACAAAAATGAGAAGTGCTGCATCTGCCCCAATCACCTGCCTGGGTGAGTTGGGGCACAAGAAGAACACAGATGAAAATATGAGAGATACAAATTCTGCATTAGCAAGAGAACAGGAGATAAAACCCTGCATTTATAGACTATAATGCTGTAAGGTCTACACTATTTTAGGACAGCCCTCTTGCCAAACAGTCCCTGCTTTTATGTCTGTTTTCTTCTCTCACTGTCCCCATCCCTCTCATCAGCCCTGTTATTTCAAGCTGCTGGTTGACAAGTGGTAGTAAACACTAATGAGCACTTCCAAGTGGGATAAAAATAAATGGGAAAAAGGACAGGCAGCAGCAGTGAAGGTGACTCTTGGCAATTTCCATTGCCCTGTAAGAGAAGGTGATTTCTGTGACCAGCCAGCACCGTGCTGGGAGCAGCCCCGGAGCCTGGCTCACTTGGCTCTGTGCTGACAGCTGCAGGTCCTGCTGTCCCCTGCCTGCATCAGGGACAGGTAATCCCTCAGCCCAAAGAGCACACCTGGCATCAGGGCTGCCCTGATCCCTCCCTGCTACCTGCAGGAATTACAAACCCATCAGTGTTTTAAACAGTAACCATACAGTGACACCTTGCAACAGCCTCTGAATGGCTTTACAAATGTGGGTTAACCCTCCTGCTTCTGTTGTAAAGTAGGAAACACTTGAGGCATGGATATGTTGAATTCCTATTGATTCAGCATGTAAACCACAGTGTCTAAGCCAGGAGCACAATCCTCTCCTCTTGACTCAAATTCTAACCCTGGAGGGGCTGTTTGGGTCACAGGCACGGTGCAAGTTTTCCAACAGGCAGCCCAAGGACAGAGCTGGCATGGAGGAAAGGGGCTTTTTCACGTCCAGGTTTGAGCAGGTGGAGGGAGGAGAAGGCAGAAAGAGCATCCTGGGAGGGAGAGAGGAGATGTGGGGTTAGAAGACATCTGTTTGGATTAAAAACCTGCCGTATCCAGATTCCAGTTTGCTTGGTGTCATTGCTTAAAGCCAGCTGCAGCTGTCCAAAGACAAGCTTAGGAAAATATTTTTCAGACTTTCCTACTTTGAGAGGGCCCCAGGATCTCCCTGGGCCTCTCCCTGGCACGTTTGCAACACCCTCTGTACACAGACCTGATGCAGCCCTCCTCCCACACCTTCCCTTCCCTGTGTCTGGGATGCCCTGCTTATCCTTCCCTCTCCCTCCCCTCTGATAAAAGCTCTCCCCTCTGATAAAAGCCTTCCCCATGCCCCTGGGCAGGAACCACCAGCCAAACACAGCCTGAGGGCTCTGCCAGGTGAAGGGATGTCCACAGCAGGAATTCAGTTTGCTAGAGGAGTTTTCCAAGGATTGACCTGAGAACTGGCTGTACTGGTAGTGAAACAGATCTCTGTAAATTCTGTTGAATCCAGGGAAAAGTTAAATTCACTTTAAAATTGCAGCGGATTCTTAATCCTGCTTTGTGTGCTTCTTGTATCTGTTCTGCCTTTCTTACACAGTGTTGGAGAAGGGTAAGATCTAGATCTCAAAGGCTGATAAAAAGTGGCAAAGGGAGTTTGTTACTGAGATGCAACATGTTTCCTAAACATGAAGCCTCTTGTAAAAACAGTGCTGAGAGAAATGAGGTTATACACATATCTCTGACACTTTCTATACAGCTGTTTCTGCTCAGCACTGAAGGGCTGCTCATTAGTGCATCACTTACCCAGCAAGGACCCACTGGGGGATGCAAAATGCCTCCTGCAGTTCCTCAAGTGCCTGTGAAGAGTTGTGCCTTGCTAAATTCAAGGTTTGTCAGAGGTTTTGCAGGCTGCAGTGGTTTTAGGAATGGTCTGAAGGAGAAAACCAGATACAGCTCTGTTCTTGGAGAGCTGCAGGATCTCTATGCTCAAGTTCCCTTGCTGAGAGATAAATGGAGTTATGAACTGAGTTGCAGATAAGTCACCAAAAAATTATAATCAAAGTTGTTGTCAACATATGGAGATATTGTCACAGTGCTGGGGCACATCATTAAATCAAATTGTGCTCAGAACGATCACATCCAAAAAGAAGGCACATCTGCTTTATGGGTTGGGTGGGCCTAAGCTTTCCTTAGGTCCTAGAATTACATGTTTCAACCCACAACATGGAACCAGACTTCACTGAATGGCAGAAAGGGGTCTGGAGAGGGGCTCAGGTTTGATCGGGTGCAGCAGTGGTGTAGTTTGAAGCTCAAGCTAAAGCATTCCAGCTGCAAGTCCAACCCAGGAATGCATCCTGCAAGATCTGATTTTTCTGTAGGGCTGGTAACATGAGCATTCAAATCACTGCCTTTGAAGCCCGTGAAATCCATAATGGCCACAAAGTGAACATGTAACAACAGCATTTCAATTACCAAAGGCTGGTCAAGTACCTGGTTTTATCCTCTCCAGTAACAAAACTCCCATCGACTTCAAAGGGGTTGGGATTCCCTCTGCAGTGCAAGTGCTGGGTCCAACGAAATGGGAGATGTAACTCTGGGATGAGGTATTTCAGCTTCAAAACGTGCAGACAGAAAAGCAGGATCGAGCTCTGAGCTTTAGGGCAGACCTACATTCTGCATTTCCTCTGCAGCTTCAGGTTGATAAGTGAGGGGGATGCCCTGACTGAGCAGTGGGATCTGCTTTGCTCTCCCTCCTTTTCCAGGAGACGAGCAGCCCCTGGCTCCCCAGTGGGCACCTTCAGCTCCCCCTGAGAAGGGTTTGTCACCACAAACGTGGGCTGGATGTCCTGCTGCTCCCACCCTTCTCCACTGGCTTTGTAAAACACTTTCTCAGGTTTTTGGGTGAGTGAGCCACAGAGTCCAAACAGAAGTTGGACATGAGTCACTGGACTTCGAGCTATGCACTCAAAAACTTTGAGACATGTTGGACCAGTTAAAACATCATCAGTATTTGTGATATTTGGGACATTTTTGTTCATGAATGTACTTGTTTGACTCAAGTGAATAACTGATGCTGTGTGCCTAAAGAATGCTGTGCATGCCTTTTTATCAAGGAGATGTTGCCAGTTTGGAGAGCCTGCCTTGCAACAAAAGATTTGGAGAAGTCAGAAAGAATATCTGATCATTTAGCCTGAGTTCCTACAAACACCTGTAATAATATCTTCAGTCTGACAGAGGTATAATTTTTACTAGCCCAAAGTCAAGTGGCATTTCCTCTGCTGCAAAGGACAGGGCTGGGCTCTCATTGTTACTGCCAGGGTTGTTAGGCTGAGCAGGTGGATGGGGGAGAATTTCTGCCCTGCAAATATTTGTGCTGTTGAGGGGCAGGATTTCAGGAAAAATCTGCTGGGGGTGCAGCTGTTGCTCTGGAGACACTAAGCCTGTATTTTTCACTGACAAAGAAGTGCACACAGGAGATGTTGCTGGTTAGATACCTCCAACCTGTCTGAACTCGTGAAGTCATTAAGTACTGAACTGCTCATACCTCTGCTTGATGTGAACTGAGGGCACCATCAACACCCTCCAAACTGGAGGCTCATCTGTGGTTTAACTGAAAATCCTGCCTTCAGCACATCTCACAGATGAAAATCCCTCCAGCCATCCTCAGCTTGAGCTTCCCAATCCCTCCAGCCACCCTCAGCTTGAGGAATGGTCCAGCTCGCCCTGTGCTGCTCTGTGGCTCTGGGGTTGTGCTGCTCTCTGCTGTGGGTGAGCTGATGCTGAGCTGGGAGCCTGGCAGGAGCTGCTGGGCCTCGGAGCAGCAGCACTGGAGAACCCCTCACGTTTCAGGTCTCACAAGGCAAACTCCAGCAGCGCTTCTGTGTCAGCAGCAGAGCCCTGGGAGAAGGAAACCCGAAGGCAGCAGAGGTTTCCCTGCCTGCGTAGGGGGGAGGGTTTGGCTTTGTTTTGCTCTTGTTGCTAACAACGTCAGATGGGGCTGACTTTCCAAGGCTCAGGATGAGACAAACAGCCAAGGAAGCATCAAAGTGAATGGGTGTTTTTTGATCAACTCTGGAGAGAGTTTGTTTTCTTTCTCCGCTTGCCCAATGACACACTGACTTGGATGACTGGGCTGTGACAGAGCCGGGTGGAAAATGTCAGTGGAAAAATGCAGAAAAAGAGCAAATATTTTTACAAATGTTAGTGGCAATATTTTTACCTTTGGTCAATCCAAACCAACAGGAATATTTTTTCAGGACGAGCTGTTCAAAACTCGCCATAGCCTGTGCCAAAATGCATGCAAAAGGGGAATATGCATGAACACTCATTAAAAATAGGGTTCCTGTGGTGAATATGATGCAGTAAAAGTGCATCTAATCTTGTAGCTGGAACATCTGTATAATTAGCAAGATTCCTCACCTCTTCCAGACTGTGGTTGATGTATATGCCCACTCTTTGCATACATTTTTTTTTCTTTAGGAATTAGTGGAGGAGACAGTTTGCAGAAGCATTGCTGCTCCACACACGACTATCCCCAGCAGTGCCTCCCCATCCTCTCTAAACAAAGCCATAACAAACTTTTGGATGCACCATTGTAAAATTAAGATACCAGATTTCGTTCTGACTCTGTCAGTAAGATTTCTAGTGGGCACCTCACTCATCAGGACCTGAGGGAGAAGTTCCCTGGCATCTGATGAGGAAGGTCATTTACTCAGGAACAGGTTCCTGGCAGTTCCCCAGTGCCCTGGCACACAGGCTGGTGCCTCCTCCTCTGCCAACACATCTACAGTTTCTGCTCTTCCCAAGGCTGGAAAGTCATCCCTGCAGGCTTGTACCTAAATAATCGACTCGAGGTATACAGCAAAGGGAGGCTGCTGCCTCTGCCATGGCCTAAGAGGGAATAAACTTAAATGCTTAGGGTAAGCAGGGCATCCAATGGGTCCTGTGCACAGCTCTGGCTTGTTGCCTTCTCCTTTAGGGAAGACCTGGTTAAAATGCACATTTGAATTGCCACTGTTTGAGAAAAATTGATTAATTTTAGCACAATCCCCAAAGACTGCAAATAACTGCATCATTAGAAATGCCAGAAGAACTGTGAGTTTTAAGCTGTAAAATCAGAATTTCAGATGTGGAAGAAAACACAGCAGTGGTTAAATATTTTTTATCATCCAGCAAAGCCAGTAGAAATTCTCACCGTTAAAAAAAAGTTGACAAGGTTTCCTGACGTATTTCAATTTTTTTTGCATTTTTATTAGCTCTTGTAAAACTATAAAGCCAGAGTCCTGTTTATACTTTTTTTCTTATTCTTTTGGACTTTTCATATTTTAAATCCCTAGTGTTTCTCTTTTCATAAACTTAAATTAGGACTGTAGCATTATTAGCCCATATTTAGTAGTCCTAAAGAATAACTTCTGACTAGAATGTGATTGTAAATATTTTCCCACATAAATAAATGCAATCTCACTTTTGGTAGGATTTGTACGTGGAAGAAATATGTGCAAATGAAACTAAGTGCCTTTGATAAGTGGTTTGGGATTGCTGATTAATTAGAACTAAAACCAGATGAGAAAATTGAACATATGTTCTTATTCAAGTTCCCTGGAGGATTTGTCAGGGAGCTTGGCATACATTAATAATTGCTTGGAAGGGATTTAATAGCTCATCTTGTAGTTTTGCACATGCAAAACAATCAGTCAATATAAAAAGCACGGTGTCATCTGTCTTTGTTAATTAGGGAGCTCGAATGCCTTTGATAATAAGGGCTAGTAATTAAGCTACAATTCCAAATGAAGCCTTTGGGTTTGCCACCTCAGGATCCATCAGAGGCAGGAGGGAGAGGGGGAGTTCTTCCAGAAATCTTGAAACATTCCTGGTTTATGATAGCTTTTCTGCACTAGCACACGGCCAGGCTACTGAGGGCTCCCAGAGGCCAGAGCAGCCGTGCTGGGGATGCTCCCTGGGGCACGGGGGGCTCACGGGGCACCTGTCCCCATGTCACAGCACACAGGAGCTGTGTGCCAGCTGCACCAGGCCGGCTGCCATTCCTGCACAGCCCGGTGTCCAACGCAGCCCCTGCTGCTGACGGCCCCAGACCTCTGACAGCGCTGGGAGTGACTCCTGGGGGAACAAACCAACCAACAACCAACAACCAACCAACCAACCAACAAACAAACAAACAAACAAACAGGGTCTGTCTCCCTGCAGGTCCCTCACCTGCCCGGGTGCTCCTGCAGGACCTGGTAGACGCTGATCTGGAAGGTTTCGTTGTCGAAGCGCTCGCGGATGTAATCCTTGTAAATCCTGAACTCGGCCGCCGTCACGGCCTCGCCCTCGGGGATTCGGGAGAGATCAAACCTGAACTCGCGGTAGTGGCAGCGCTGATGGTGAAACTCTCTGTCATGCTCCACTGAAACAGAAAACAGCCCATTAGCCACCTGCTTTGTTCCCCTTCCCCTCGCCATCAAACACGCTTGCGAGTTGCCACAACAGAAAAGGGCAGGAATATCTGATTGCAGCATCTCACGGGCTGCTCAGAAATAGGAAATACCTGCCTCTATCTGGGCTATTATAGGCATATATGTGTTTATCAGGCTCCCTTTGGAACAGTTTTACAGTTGGCTGGCACAGGGGGCCATTGTGTTTTAATGATTTTTGGCAGCTTTGTGCTCGACAAGTGACGCTGGACATTTGCCACCGATAAGGACCAAGCTGCTGTGGGAAGGAGCTGGGACAAACAGATGGGGCTTTTCAGGAGAGCTGGTTCTTGGCCTGGCTCTGCTTCTGACACTCACACACACACACGCATACCCACACACTACAGACACAAATTCCAGCCCTTGGGGCTTTTCATGCCAGTGACCCCCATTTGGTGCCAGCTGAACTCATCACAAACTCGTGGCTCTGCTCTGTAGGGTCGGAGCTTTCATTTTAAAGGATCTGTAGTGATCAGGGCTGTGAAGCAGCTGTTCAAAGTGAGGGCTTTCTTCCACCTCCCAGCCCTGAGTGTGAGATAACAAGTGCCAGATCCTCCCAGGCCAGCGCTGGGCTGTGTGACAGGTCTGCCTGTCCTCTGATGGACACCTGGTGGTCCTGTGTAACCCTGCTTGTGGCCACGGGGTCAGTGTTGGGAGGAAACAAAGGCTCCAAGCCAGTCCTTCAGCAAGGGGGAGGAGAGGTGTCAGTGCCCCAGCCCAAGATATGAGGCAAGGCACCCTTCTTGGAACAAATTCCAAATTAAACAGACAAGTCAGACAAAGGAAAAGGGGGAAATGGAGGTATAAGGGGATGAACTGACTCGCCCAAGGTCAAAACACATGACATTTTAAGAGCTGAGGTTTGAACCAGGGACTTCCTATACGTCCCAGTCCTGTCGTCTGTCCACTTGACCTCTCTGCAGCTTGACTGCACAATTCAAGTAGTTAGCTCTGAGATTTCCTTGGCAAAGAATGTGTGTCTTTCTACAGGCCTGATTTCCTTCTGGCAGCAGCAAATCCATTGTGTAAGTCCATTGACTTACAGGGAATTACTCCTGAAAAAAGAGGAGTTCCAAGGCCGGGTCTGGAAAGTGCTGTTTAAATTTCCAGCTCTGCACGGAACAAGCACAGAGCAGCTCTGGGCAGGGTGTCCCCACGGCAGGGACAGAGCGTGGGGAGGCTCTGGGAACAGGGCTGTGTCCAAGCATGGAGCAGGTTCAGAGCTGCTCTGCTGGCCAAGGCTCAGCCTTTGGCCATGGACTCGTCCTTCTCTCTCACATCCCTTCTGTGAGGAGTCCAGTTTGCCACTGTGTGATTGCTGCTCGGGGAAATGCTTCACAGCTCTTACTCATG
The DNA here is from genome assembly GCA_013400175.1 of Phainopepla nitens. NCBI lineage: Eukaryota > Metazoa > Chordata > Aves > Passeriformes > Bombycillidae > Phainopepla > Phainopepla nitens. The sequence goes on along the minus strand of VXBQ01009895.1, from coordinate 259,392 downwards.
GCTGGGATTCATCTTAGAGGAGTTTTTTAGGTATGAAACCTCTAAGCTTTCCAAGATAAAGGTGATTAAGTTTACCAAATGGTTTTATGTGTCAAGCAGTCTCTGTTGCACCTCTACTAAAACATATCAGGGACAACATTTAGTGTCTCATACCCTGATGTGGAGGAATATTGTGAATATTCACCAGTGTTTGTAAGAGACTTGGCAGGCCACATCTGCCCTGGACGTGCTAGCAACACTATTAAAAGTGCCTCAATCCCTTTCTTCCAAAGTACTCCTAATAGAATAAGATATAAAGAGCATAATTTCAGTTTTAAAGGAATTTATCTGTGCCTAAATTAAAAGGGAATGAAAAAATACTTTAATATGGAATCACTCCTTTAACCACAGATGTAGAAGAATGCTTATAATGCTGTGTGGGTTTAGCTGCAGCTATTAGCAGTAGGATGTACAAATATGATTTGCTTCCAAAGACATGGGAAGGCTGAATTTCCAGAGGAAGGTGGGTGCAGTTTTTCAGTACGTGTGTGATGACAACTCCATCGACCAACACTGGCCTTTAGCTGCACTTTATACACAAGGTCTGACAACAAGCACATGAAGATGAAACTTTTTGGGGTGCTGCTAAAGTTCACAGCAATTCCCACTGCTGAGCCCTAGAAAAAATGTGTCGTGTTAGTATGAAAAATTAATGGCCAGGGTCGTAAAATAAAGAGCCCCAAAGTTTGAACTTTCCCATGCTTTGCAGATGTTTGGATATAGGGTTTTGGCCTGAGCCATCTTTAGTGTTAAAGCAAACATTCCTGTGGCTATAGTCATTAAGATCACGAAAATATGTGGATATGTAACTGAAGAAAGAATCCCAAGAAACCCTTCAACTCAGTGTTTATTGTTTTTCCCCTTTTTCTTTGCACTCTGGACCTATCTGCTGACCCAGAAGTAACAAATCCTTTCAGAACTAATTTATGAGAAACACTGACCCTGAATCAACATCTGTTAGATGACTGCAGTAAATCTTATTACATAATTAAACACCAAAAATCTATGTTAAAATAACGTTAAGGGTCTGACTCGAACTCATAAAAGCAAGACTCTTCATTATGAAGGCTGAAATCCTATCCCTAAGTCATGCTGCTGTGTGTTGGTGTTTGGGAACATATGGTACAGTATATCTGATCAAGCACTTTTTGTAGACCCCTGTAATACCTTAAGCACAGCAGCACGGGGTAAGCAGGGGAGCATTCAAGGAGCCTGAGTTTCCTGGGTTTGATGGGTGTTAGACCTTTGACAATGCTGCAACTGGGTCATTTCCAGTTAATTACCTGAGGAGCTGAAGGGGGAGAATGGAGGGAGAGCTTAAAAAAAAGGCAGGAGAGAATAGTGGTATTTTAAGTGTTCACTCAAACAGTCAAGAGAATTGCTGCAGCTCTTTGGATGTGGCTGCAGTTTCTCCATTAGATTTATAAAATCCACAATCCCTATTGACACAATGACCATAAGAAGAACCTTTTGGTCATCCTTGAAGGACTTAGTCTCAGCTGGTTTTTAGTCATTAATGTCAAATTAATGTTAAATGCTCCCTTAAAAGACATCAAGCATTTTGAATATTTGCTGGATATGCTTCATACAGTTCTGCCCACAGAACTTCAACTCATCTTTGTCCCAGGCTCACAGTTCTCACAAATCTACTACCCAAAGGCTTTGGTGAATGGTTTTAGCCCAGATGCTGATTTCAAACATTGGAAATTCCAGCTCACAATTCAAATGCCTTGGCAAGGCAGCTGCTTGGAGAGGAAGCCAAAGCTCTGGATGTGCAATCAAAGGTTGTAAAATAGGAAAAGGAAGAACACCCTTGAAAAATAATTCTGCTATGAAACAGACTTTGTGCCTTGACTGTGGGAAAACTGTGCATTTCCTCTCCTTAAGAAACAATCCAAAGTCACTCGCAGGTGATGCATGTGTAAACATTCTTAGAGGCATTACTGCATTATGCCTCATTCTTAGAGGCAGTATTGCATTTTGGAGGCACAACCACTGCAGACAAATTCTGGCCTAATTTAACACGGGGCTCAGAACTTGCTGGTGTAAAACAACCCTTGGCAGGATGAGCGTGGCAGTTAACTGGAGCCACGGTGGATGAGGATCATCAGACACTCCCTCTGGCATAGTCCTTGGGAAAGGTGGAGACCATGGGAGGTGGGAGCTGTGGGATGGAGGAGGATGTCAGATGCATGAGAAAATAAGCGAGACACCAAAAATCGTGGGGGGACAATTAAGGTGATGCAGCCAAAACAAGGAATATCTCAGGCTGGTGGTTATCAGCAACTTGGCCACACCTGTCCCAAATATGTAAGTCAGATCAGCACCTCTGAAAGTCTGGCCTTGCCTATCTGAGCAGGATCTGAGTGCTGCTCTATCTGAAACAGTGAGGGCTCCCAGCTCTCTGAAGTCCTTCCTCTCTCCAAGCCTCTGTTGTGGCCCAATGGTGATGCAAGAGGGGGCAGGACACGGTTGTGCAACTGGCAGGGATGGTTAAAAGAAAACAGGATGGGTACATGTGCTCAGGTGTGAAGTAGCCACGTATCAGATCCAAAAATATGGGAAAGCTGGAGATAAAATGTCAACAAATACTGGGTGCTTGTTCTGACGTGTGCTGAAGACACAGAACTTGAAAACATTGGCGTACAGGGATGAAAAAGTGTAGCTGTTGATATTTAGAACTTGGAACAATACAGTTAAAGCCAGTACCAAAAAAATAATATTGGACGGAGAACCTCGTGGTACTGATTTAGCACCCCAGGTGCCCAAACTTCCAAAGCAAATGACACATCAGCATAAAGCTGGAAACTTAAATTTATCCCACGTTTGGTCATTTTCACAGCAAAGTATCCTGAGATTAGAAATAAGAGCCCCAACTGTTTGCAGCTCCTTTGTAAATCTCTGCTGGCCAGTGCAAAGCCAACCTGAGCTAACTCTGCAAACCCTGGTTGGGTTTGTGTCAGGGATTGTGTCAGGTAGGCAAGGCCTGACCTGTGACAGCAGGGATTATGGTGAGGCACAGCTGCAGTGTTGTTATTTCTCCCTGAAAAATAGGAGAGAAGAACGGGGAGCTCAGCCCTGGGACCCAGCACGGCAGCACCAGGTCACTCACCAGTCCCATGCACTGTGCAAAGGACCAGTGATTCATAGCAAGATTTTTTCTCCAAGAATGACTGTGTTAAAAAAAAAAATATTACTGAAGCATTAAAGAGCTTATCTAAACACCAGGGAAGTCAACAGGAATATTTTTGCCAATTTCAGTGGATTTCATGGGAGGCCAATCTCTCTGCTTAGGTATTTTTACTCTCTTGTTTTCTGAAGATGAAAAAAACTGCTTTTCAGAAAGAAACTCAACATCAGATGAATAGGCTCCATTCTCAGGTTGCCAAACTGGGAAAGCTTTGGTAATTCCACACCTCTTCCTCCCTGGCACATTTGGGCGATGCACTTAGAACATACTTTGAATATATAAACAAGTAAAAACTTAAATTTTCTTGTTAATGCTTTCACCTGATAATATGTTAATTGTTTTTATAAGGCACTTGGAGAGCAGTTGTCTCATTTATTGTAGTGCTTACAACAATTAGAGCTACTTGTTTCTCATTTACAATGGAAAAAGGCACCAGAAGGAATGTGCAGTAGGGTGTCTGTAACTTCTTCACTCCCAAAAAAGGCCAGAAGGGATTTGTAAAGGACTTTAATCTCAAATAGATTAAAGGTCCTGAATTCCTGAGACTGAAAGATAAGTCAAAGGAAAATAGATTCCAAAAGACAACACCCCCTGGCCTCAGCCTCTCAGCCAGGCTGCCTGAGAAAGCCTTCAGAGATTGGGATGGCAAAAAAAAGCCTGCCACGCTCTGGCATTAAGGCCTAACAGGTTTTCAGTGCACACACTACCTGTGTGATGAGTTTAGAGGGTAGGAATGTCTCTATCTGCTTTCTCTCCAGCAGCTGCAGAGCTACAGAAAATGGGCACTGCTTCTTCAGAGGTGGCCCAGGGCTGCCTGGTTTGTCCTGAGATCAGTGGGTTGGTCTCAGCCTCAGTGTTTCCATGAAAGAGCAAACAAAAAAAAGTTAAAAATGTGTCTGACTGACACATTTGCATCCAGCAGGGCAAAATCCTACTTGAATTTTCCGAGACAATTTACCTTTATTCCCCTCCACCGTCACCCCCTGAGACTGAAGCCAAAGCTTCAGGAACTCTGCTGCCTCATTTCAGCGCAGAGCACGAGATTCCCAGAAACCAGCTGCCCTGGGACCAGCTCCACCTGAGCCCCAGCAGCCCTTCCAGCCTGTGTCCCTCCCTGCTTTCGAAGGGAAAGCTCCACTCCTATCTCCTGCCTCGCCCTCCTGCCTCCCTCGGGAAGTGTATTCGACTGGAAAAAAAATTTTCCCTTCCCCAGATGAGCTCTTGGGTGGATCCTGCCCTCTCCCAGCTCCCCTCGGTGCCCCAGAGCAGCGTGGCAGGAGGACCAGGGACCTCCCAGCACGGCAGGAGGGAGGCCAGGGCCACCCCTTGGGCTCGGGGCTTGTGGTGGTTGTGAAATTGAGCTGTAAATTTTCGGGATGCCAAATTGGAGACCTCTTGATGGGCTTCTAATTAACAGGCATTAAATGTTCCCTCTATAAATTGCACTTCTTTGTCTCTAAATTGGTGGATAAAACCATGGCACTTATGAAATATAGGCCTTTTCTCCTTATGTTGCTGAGGTTCAAGAAGGAGGAAACCAATTAGGGGAAGGATCCAGCGGTCTCTGCAGCTGAAAGAGCCTACTGGGCTCAGCAGGGTGCCTGATTGAGCAAGAAATGCGAGGTCAGTCCTTATATTTTTCTGAGGAAAAGGAGGAACTGTAATAAAGATTATTGCAATAATGTCATGCCAGGCCACTGTCTGCGAAGGCACATGTTTCCCTCCTCATTGTGCTTGACAGCAAGAGTTACAGGGGCAGAGGCAGGAAATTTATAATGGCAAGAATTTGGGAATGCAAAGTTCTGTGATTGGTTTTCATTTGTTTCATTCTCTCGGCTTCATGATTTACATGCTGACATTAGGCAGCTAAAGCAGCAGCTACAGAAATATTTGAAGAAATAGTTGAAGAATATAAATTGGGAGTTCTATAAATGGAGCAGAGCAAATGTCCTGGTGTGTGTGATGGGATATATTTTTAAATTTTTTTTAAGGAGTGATAAAAGCAGTATTTGGAGGGCCTTTTACATGGAAGAGTTGCAGCTCTCCAAGCCATCTAGAAGCTAGTGCAGGTTTTTGGAGGAACCTAAGGAAAAACAAATACAGCCTAGATTTTCATCTGTGAGATAAGCTTATTAGAAAAATAGCCTGTGTTTTTTCCATAACTCATTAATTCATCCCATCACTGTGGATTGCTGCCATCCTGCCATTTCCAAAAACACAGCCTGTCCTTGAGCCACAGGCTCAGCACCCCCAGATATTTGGGGGGCTCTGGGCTCACCTGCCCAAGCCCTGTCCTGATCCTTGTCCCCATGTGCCCTTTGCTGGAAGGGCTGCTCTGAGCCAAGGCAGAGCTCACAGGAGGGAACCTGCACCCAGCTTTTCCCTGCTCCTGGACCCATTTTACAGCCAGCTGGAGGGAGGAGAAGGTGATAAACTGTTTCATGTGTGGCAAATTCAGTGCGTGCCAGGGCAAAGTCCTGCCCCTTCCATGGGTGGAGAGTGGCACTAATGCACTAAATTCAAAGAAGATGAAAATCAGGCTCCATAAATCCCGATCCCCAAGCCCAGAGGTTGGAAATTCTTTAGTGCCTGCTCTGCAAAGCGATCTGGGGTAAGCATTTTTGCTTAGAAAAGGGAAGAAAAAACCCTCTGGAGTTAATATTCTCCCTTTAGCCATCACTTCATTTTTTCAGCTTTCAGCATGGAGCTGGTATTGCCAGCAAGACCACCTAGCCACAAACCCAGCAGGGAGCTTCCAAAATTCTTCTAAACACTGACTCCTTGTTATAAATTGAAAAGTGGTAATAGCAACAGTGCATATCACATCTGTGCCAGGCTTCAGGCCTGGGAAGCAGCAGCCTCCCTACTGCAGAACACAACTTGGAAAGATCCTTTCAGTCCACACATGTATCAGAATTAGCCATTTCTTTGTCAACAAATCCCTTAATACGTAGCCCTTCTATCATGTACAGATGTCCAAAAAATAATGGAATACTGTACTACAGGATTGAACACTTTAATGTCAGCATATGTGTTGCATGACTCTGAACAATGGTATCATTGTGCGTGTGCAAACAGCCGGGCGAGGGAAGATGGGTTTAATTATCTCCCAAACAGCAGCAAGTTCTTCCTGACCAAGTCAAACTTCAGCTAGCAAGGGCTGCTCAGGACAGAAATCAGTGTTTCTCCCTTCCTGCTGTTCCTAAATTGGTGTTTTTCCAGAGCTGGGGTGAGTGTTGTACCCACGTCAGGCAGCGCTGAGCGCGGTGCGGGAGCCACCTGCTTCCCCGGGAGCCACCAGGGAGTGTGGAGTGGGGACCAGAGGATGCTGTGAGTCACCACATCCTCTCGCCCCATGTGTCACCCAGGAGCCTTTAAAGTTAAAATTCCCAAGTATGGTAGATGGCAAAGGGGGAAGCAGTCACTGGGAAGGAAAGGACAGAGAGAATTGTGCATGCTGCCGTCTGAATTCAGAGACATTCCCTGCTGGGATTTCTCTGCAGACACTTTAAGGCAATGCTGGATGGTAAAACCATTTCTTTTTAAAGAACATCCATGAGGTATCTGGGCAGGTTATGCACAGGTAATCCATTCTCTTTCCCGAGTGTACCCTGATGGGTGCCCGCTTAGGCTGTGGTTTCTCTGCTGAAAGCAGAGCCAGACGAGATGAAAGGTACTGTGAAAAATTTACACGTGGGACTGCTCTGCGAACACGAAACTCTCCTAATAGTAAACAGACCCGTGGTGGTGAGACTCCTGGTGCTGCTTGCTGTGTCTGCATGTGTATCTGGGGAAAGCAAAGTCAAATAAGCAGGGAAGAGTTGTGTTTCTGCAGAATACCTTATTCACAGCCTTGTCACGTGAAGCACAGCAGCACATGGAGCTGCAATCCATCTGCAGCTGCTGCAACGCCCTGAGGATTGCTGTGGGATTTGAGTGGTGTGAGTGAATGGAGAATTCAGAGGGGGTGACAGGGAAAAGAAAAAAAATGGGAGTTCATTTAGTTGTTCCTTTTGACAGACTCCTTCTATTTCTACCTTCATCCTCCTGGAATCCACTATAAGGAAATCTCCTGCAGGGCCTCCCTCTCCAGGCTCTCAGATCTTGTTTCTCCTTCTCCTTTCACAGCAAAGGGGGAACCCAGGACAGTGCTGAGCTGAGGATTTGCCCCACCTGCTCTGCCATCCCCAAAACCTTATGTGTGGCTGTTTCCCAGAGGCAAGCTGGGGACTGTGGTGATGCTGAAAATCATGGCTCCTCCTTTGTCCTCCCAGCTGGCCATGACTGAGGCCATCACAGATGCCTCAAGCTCTTGTGCTGGCACTGGGAGCAGGGTTAACCCAGCTGGTGCTGACCCTGACAGACCAGGGCTGTTGTGTCTCTCTGTGAAAGGTGGGAAGCACCTGGACAGCAGCTGCAAGCCAGGGGCTCCCACAGCTCCCTGCAGGGCCCGTGGGTGCACAGGGCAGGCTGAGGTGAGTGCACAGCACCCAAAGGCAGCCTCAGCTCTGCTCCACACCCTGCTCTAGAAATGTCCCTGCAGCCAGACTGAGCAGTGAGCAAAATGGCAGGCAGAAGCTCGTCACTGCTCCTGCTTTCTTTTCTCTGTCTGCACAGCATGGAATAACACAGCCTGAGAGCAGAGGCATGCTGCTGTCTAACACATCCCCTGAATCCTCTGGGTGCAGCTCTGGGAGGGATGTGGAGATGAAGTACATTTTTCTTTTCCCCCTCTGAGTAGAGATGGCAGCTACATCACACTGCTCACTGGCTCTTTGTAATTCAGGAGACAGCAAGGCTGCTTCCCTGATGCTGGGGAATCAGGGAGCTGGCTCTGGCCAGACCAGCTTCCCAGGAAAGCTGTGTCAGCCTTAGGTGTGAATTGCAAGGCACACATTTTGCCAGTGCATCCAAGGGTCATGGAGATAGTGGCAGTCTGGTGAGGAATCATGATGAGGATCAGGCTGAGGTGGCAGCCAGAGCACAGAAAAGGGCAGGTGTGGAGGAGGAGAAAGCAGGAGGGTGATGGGTGTCTCAAGGGGGAAGAGATTGCAGAGCACAAAGAGGGAGAAAAGCGGCAATAAGGTTTATTGAGAAAAATAATCCCCCAGTCCAGACACTCAACAAATGGGGCCCAAGGTGCCTCCTGCAACCTGCTCTGAGACTGAGCAGGTCTCAAAATATCACTGATGCAAAAACCAGCAGCCTGCCCTGACTGCTTGTACACACAGCACAGAGCAAATGGAAACATCCCCAGGCCCAAGGAAGGAGAGACAAGTAAGTGAGCTGATCTGGTCAGAAATAAAGTGTATTTAGCCAGGGGAGATAAGAGGCAGTGTGAGAGATTGCTACAGGCAAACCTAAAATGGGGGAAAAAGCCCACAAGGGAAGGAGTTGCAGGAAAATGGGAGCCTGCTGAGAGCACAGGCACCTCAATCTGCAACTGGCCTGTGCAGAGGACATGCAAATTAAAATCAAATCAAACATAAAATGTTATGCCAACTCCTCCATGCAATGGTTCCATCATGCAGAGATGTAACAGGATCAAATTTTTCCCTTGCATTCCAGTACCTACACTGGGGCAAAGCAATAAGTCTTTAAGTGTATTTGATAAATTAGATACTGTTCATAATTAACAGCCTGAGTCAGTAATTTTGGGAAGGTCACTGCCTGAGCATCTCTGATGTGTTTATACAAAACAGACAAAAATGGCTAAAGTACCTCTGGTGTCTGGAGAGTGAGTTCCAAATCTTTCCTCCAGGGCAAAAGAACTTTGTAAGTTGTGCTCATAATCAGATGTTTTTAAGCTTATATGCTAATTATCTTCTACTACATGATTTTTTCAAGCTGATCTCTATTTTTTATTACTATTGCAGTATATAGCATAAAGTTACTTAAGACAGCAAAAGATTCAACACTTTGAAAAGTGATAGAGAAAGAAGGACAGGATTCTGGACTGGTACAGCTGGTTTAAGGTATTTTAGAAGTAAATGAAATCAAATGAGAATTTATAATCCTTCCTGAGGTCTGGATTCCATCAGACTAAACTCATTAGGCATTAAGGTGCAGGTGCAGCTAAATAAAGGATTGTTCTGCTTTTCTTAATGCCATAGATTCACATCTCGAGTTCAAAATAAAAGTCTTTTAAAAGCACACATATATATATATATTGTGCATCTACTGGCAGCACTTGAAAGAGAAAGCTCAGCTGATGGAATCTTCAAATGCCTCATTTTTGCCAAAGGAATGTGCCCATTTCTGCACTGGCTGTGCTGAGGGACACGAGTGGAGAAGTGGCTGGACATTGGCCTCTTAAGGCTTATTACTTTCATTTGCATTAGTCTTCCTTTCATCTGCTGAACAGCTGCCCAAGTAAATAGCATAAATCTAATTAATCCTCCTTTAATATTGTGTTGCCACAACAATTCCAGCATCCCCCCAAATGCTGCAGGAGTGTGGGCCTACACCTGCACAGGCTCCCCGGGAGGAGCGCAGCAGGAGTTGCAGGGAATCCAGCCTTTATTGTGGTTTACTGGGATAAAAGGAAAATAATTAAAAACCATTTTCCCAGGTTTGAAGCCATATGACTTGCTGGATTTCTCAGCTGAAATTCCAGATTCTGGTGCTGTTGAGAGAGCAGTTTGTGACACATTACAAAATAAGCAGCCGATATCAGGCACGCTGCCATCAGATAAAGATCTTGGCCTTTGATTGTGATCAGCAAAATCTCAGCTTGGAATGTGCACACTGAGCTGTGCCCCAAGACCACGACCAGCTGGGCCTTTGGAGCTTGTCTATGCACTAACAAACATCTGCAGCTCTGGGCCAGGCAAGAGCTGGGAGATTAGGGGACAATAAACTATTGAGGGGAAAGGTCCTGCTGCCCCAGAGGAGAAATCCCTGCCAGAGCAGTGCTCTCCTTGCACCCAGCCTGCTACAGCCATTGCCTCTTTCTCAGGTGCTCTGTACGTGGGAGGTCCAGTGGTGTTAACACAGTTTATAATTATTAGACAGAAATGAAGTATTTGGAGGGATGTTTTGGAAAACAACCATTAGAAACTTCAGTTACTGCTTACAAAGACACTGTGGAGTGCCCTTCCTCATGCGAGCGTGACTTTGTGACCTAGTTCACATTTTTCTTTGAGATCATCATGTTTCCTCTGCGCTGCCAAGAGAGGCGAGCTCAGGTGGGGCACTGGGTTTGGGACATGGGACCTGGAGAGGAGGTCACTGCCTGAAATGACCCTCCCAGCCAGCACCACACGTCCTCTCACTGTCCTTTAGCCTCTGGTGGGATTCATAGCTTATGCATAGCAGCTTTTTGCTTTCTAGGAATATTTGCTGTGCAACACATTTATTTTATTGAGAAATAGGCAGGCGGCTCTTTGTTCTTTATTAACTCTGTACAGCCCTGAGAGCTATGAATATTAAAGACCTGGGAGTTGCTGACATCCACACATACTCCTGTTTGCAGATGTAAAATGTTAGCTTCTCAGAGTGATGGCAAGTTTAAACTGTTATTCCAGGAATGTCCTCAGGAAGATAAACACGATATATTCACTATAGAGCACATGCACGTGTCTGTCCCCTTTACACTCTAAACGTTGGTGGCCCATGCCCCAGGCATAACGGGCATCTGAAGGTGAGGCACAGATTTATTTGCATTTTAATTCCCACCCACGATCCCTATTATACAAGAGAGGAATTTTCTTTTGGTACAAGATAAGCCCATCAGTGACATCAGCAGCACCTAGCCCTGCATACCAGAGCCCTGCTGGATTCCTGACACTGAGCCTCTCACCAGGGCTGGGCCATCCAGGCCTCCTGAGTCAGCCCCTAACAACAGCATTTTCTGTTTTGTTTTGGTTTTTGTGTGTCTTCAAACGCAATTTTGCAATTGCAGTTCTGGGGTGAAAGATCAGCTGTTGAAATTCAGCCTGGTGTCCTCTCACGGGTCTGCTATGAATGGAGGGAGCGCGGCTCACGTCCTCTCGCATGCAACTGGCAAAAATAGCATACAAATGAGTGTGTGGGGTTTGGGAAAGCATCTCTGGAGGAGCAGGGGCACAGAACACTTCTCCAGCTCGGTGTTCTGCCTACCAGGCACTGCTCACTTGTTGGGCTACAGCTGCCAGCCCAGGAGGAAAGGCTCTCAGTGTATCAGGCACGCTGGCTGAGATTTGCCTCCCTCCTCTGCAGGATTTTCAGTGAGGCAGCTCTTGTCTCACAGCTGTGGACTAATGAGCAAAATGACAGTTACTGTTTGCTGAAGAAATATTTGGGGTTTGCTTGAATGCCTTTCTGGGTCGTTCTGGATTCTTTCGTGCATTTCTGTGTTCCCTGTGTCAGGCTTTAATGTAGCAGAACGGTCAGAGATTTCCATGGATATGGACTCTAATATTCTGGTAATTTGATTACAGTGCATGCATGCCATGGATTGCAGGAACTATTGTATTCAGAGGTCAAAGTTGTGTCCACACCAATGAGAGAAGTTTTACACCACATGTCTGATTTGCTTCTCCTTTTCACCTGTCTCGGGAGACAAATGATCCATCACATAGTGCTGAAATATCTTCATCTCCTGATTTGGACCAAGATTTAAGAGTGTTACCCAAAAGTTTCTTTTTGAGCTGAGAAGAAAGATCTGTGATGAATTATTCTTTTTCAGTTCTTCTCTTGCAGTTTATTACAAGTATATTTGTGTAATTAGGGGGCCCAGTAGTAATGTTGTTAAAATACAAGTGGGCACATTTATTGTTTCCTCCAAAAGGAAACAACCAGTCTCTAGCAGTTCTGGTTTTTCCCTGCCTCAACTTAACATTTACTGTTTTATGTAGCTAGCAGATTGAGGCTACAGTTGCTTCCCTTTTTTTTCCCCCCTTTTATTTCTTTTTGTTAAAATGAAAAGAAAAAAATCCCCTCCATACTCTTAAAAAGTGCTGGATTTTTTAAGGATATGGTCAGAAAGGGGAACTTAAACTCAGCATGGTATTTATAGTGCCACACAAGCTTCAGGAAAAGTGATGTGCAGTACTCTTTATTAACATCCAAAAAGTCTCTGTGGGATTATAATGACTGCAGAGTAATAAACAAATTAAAGTAGCAAGATTAAATTGTTCAGAATATTTTCAGTGATGGAAGAAGCAATAAGTTTTAACCTTGAGAACCAAGGGAAGAGCAGCTTGTGGGTAGAACAAATACAATTAGGAATGGATTCCTCTTAGTGATGGCTGGTTATCTTTCATGGCATTAGAGATAATTGTCTTATGTAAATAAATGGTTAAAATATGGATACAAAAGAACAGTACTCAAATGTAAGCACCAGAATTCGGAATTTCTAAATTACAGTAATTCTTAATCTTCCATTTAAATGTCAGACATGAATTTGCTCTCCCTTGTGGTGCCAAAGGACTCACTACAGTCAATGGATGTTCCAGGTACCGACGCAGGGAAATACAACCCAGTCCTCACCCAGGAAGAAACTCTCTCTCCATCAGAATTAAAACTCCCAACTACTGATGCTGTATTATTTTATGAGCATTTTTTAGCACTTCTCCCAAAGCTCTTCTGGTCTCTTTTAAAAAGTTTTACAGCCACCGAGATGTGGGAAGAACAATTGGTAAAGCTGAGGCAGCCCCGTCAGTGCCAAGGCAAGGCAGTGGCCAAAGGCAGGATTTGGCCCAGGGGCTCCAGTGCCAGAGCCAAAGCTCGGGCTGATTTACAGCCCCCAGGCTGATTTACATCCCCCAGGCTGATTCACATCCCTCAGGCTGATTTACAGCCCCCAGGCTGGGCACAGGAGCCGTGCCAGCCCCTGGGATGGTGTCAGGGGTGGCCCGGGGCCAGGCTGCCGCAGCTGAGGATGCTGGGGTGACATCAGTGGGGCTGTGCCATGCGAGCCGTGATTCAGCCCAGCATCACTCAGCGCTGGGAGGCTGCGGCAGGACCGGAGGAAACTTCGTGCTCATTTCAAAGGCACTTGTGTGCAAGAGGGAAAACCTTAGGGAGTGATGCTCTGCGCGATTATCGGCTCATCAGCACCAGGGTGCTCCCCCAGCACAGAGACAGCTCTTGCTTTAATTATTGCTTAGGGGGAAGCTGCCTTCCCTCTCCCCTCCTATTCCTTGTTTTGTTGGTTTTTTGGGGTTTTTTTGTTTTGTTTTTTTTTTAGGAAGGTAGCTTTTAAGAGGTTGCCATGAAGATCTAAGTTAAGGGATTTTCTCTACTACAAAGCCTGCATAGTTTCCCAGGCCAGGTGGACTCGATAGCACTGACTGCATGCTGAAAAATCTCATCCCCACCCTTCAGGCACTTTAATTGTAAGCCTTTCCAGATACACTGGATAAACACTGTCAAAATGAACCTGAAAGGGTTGTTGGTGTTGGTTTAGCCCTTAAATAATTATGAGTTTGTCTGTCTAATTACAGAATAATCTTGTTTAAACTTGGATGGCTATTTGCAGTATCTCTTAAATGAGGTGGAAGCAGAAACACTAGGGAAAAAAAAAAAAGAAAAGAAAATTCACAGTTCTTCCACTTTAAGAGAAGAAAAAAAAGAGTTTTTACTCCTGTAAGATTTAATTCAACCTGACAACAAAATACTCTAACTTGGAAGCTACTGTGGTAGGATAAAGATGATAAAGAATAGTGTGGAACCTCCGAGATGCAACAGAAACTTAATCCTCCACGGATAATATTTTTCAAACAGTTTAGAAATAGTTTAAGGTAATTTAGGGGAAGACTTGAGTGACAAAGCACATTACTTGAAGTGCCTTTCCTTCACTAGGCACCTTCTAAATTCTTTCTCTTTCATTTCTTTACTCTCAGGAGACTTTTAAATCCAGTGAAGCAAAACAACGCTTTGTTTGTTGGTATAGCACGGGGCTGGCACAGATGGCAGACACTGCACCTGTTCCAATAAACTGGGGAAATGGAGAGATAAACCATAGCACTCATTAAGGGGAATCTACTGAAACATGAACAATTTGTATTTTGAATATCTTCCAGGAATAAAGGGAGAAATACATAAACAGACTTTGTTTTTACCATTATCAGTTTAAAATAAACTTTGTTTAAAGGGAACTTCTACATTTGGTTTATGTACAAAGGCAGACGTACCACTAAAGAAACCATGATAATGCTTGATTTTCTTTAAGAAAGGCAAACGATTTTATCTAGCTGCTCCTACTCTTCTAAAGAAAAATTACCTGTTGGCAGTTTAACCCAAATCAGTTAATTCTCCTGTTCCTTAGTTATGGCAGCTTTTTGTGCTTTTGCATTTTCTCATGTTGAGTAATATCACATTCTTACAATCTAGTTTAGAATGATCAGAGGAACAACATAAACTAAAGTCCATCTGCTCATCTATTAATAAATAACTAAAATTATTGGGGGGTGGGGGGCGGAATTGTTTGGGTCGTTAGCAACAAAGTTCCCCGCAAAAAAGCTTTTTTCTAGGCACAAGGAATATGCTATGTAATATCTGACAGATTATTAAAAAATCCTAAATAAGAAGAAACATGAAGTAACAGCTCCTCAAAGGATAAATTTCTTTCAAACATTTGCCTTGATCATCAGAGCTTGTGCGGTTCAACATGCCATACATCTCCCCCAATTTCTCTCTCTCACACACACAGCATTAAATACAAAATGTCATGAAAATTCCTAAGTATCATTTAATGTTGGCAGCCCTGCACTGTAAAGCCATTTATATAAAACTGTGGTTGGCAGCTCTCACTCTTCCATGGGAACAAATTAACGTTGGCATTCCAAAGACAGGAAAGTAAGGAAATTAGAAACACAGTTTATATTTGGCCAGTGCTTTGAAATACTGTACCAGGCTACTGATGTCAATTAATGAAAAGCAGAATTTTGCGGAGAGGGTCTGGTTTTGAAGCACATTAACACACGTTAAACATGTTTGCACAGGAACTGGATTGTAAGCATCTTGGTTCCAAAACAATAAAGCAATTACACTGAAACTTGTAGTCTCAAAGTTGCCATTAACTCAATCCAATCAGTCTGGATCACTGAAGGATTTTCACTGGCTCTGAGAAGTAGATGACACAAATGTTTAAAAGAAGGGGTAAGGCACAGTGTGGTGGGGATTCCACCCATGATGGCTTCTGTTACCTGCTGTAAATCAGGTATATTTATGTATAAACAATGGAATTGTAGAAAATATACCCAAATAAAGGGGGGGGCTCAGCAAACTTTGCAGTTCTCATCAATAAAACAAGGATTTCCAAAAGGGCTTTTTGAATAAGGATCAGTTCAGTCTTTGCTACCTGCAGCCTTTTTCATAGCAAATATTTTTACTGACAAAATCTTCAACACCAGAAGAATCTAGATGGCAGTTTATCTGCTGGCACAGTTCCACTGACTTTGGTGGAATTACTCCAGCACGGAATTTGGCCCCGCAGCCTTTACAAGGCGCTGTTTATTTGTACTATGATTCAGATATTTTGATACCAGGAATCTTTCAGCACTGAAGTTTCTCCATATGAAATATGTCTTGTATTAAGAAATATCAGTTTCACATTTTTGTCAAACATTATTTGCTGAACTCTGTTTGTTGCAAGGATGGGAATTCAGCTGTAGTTCAACAACACGGACCGGGCTAATAATGATAAGCAGTGACTAATAGGAGCTGGTTCATGTTTTGATCGTTTGCAGCAAAGGAAACTTCCCTCAGAAACAATTTCAAGATTAGGAGAGAAAAACTCTGTGAAGCTCTAGCAGAAACTACTGCATGCTCATTATTTCAACACAGGGGCACTTCTCTGGCCCAATTCTGCTCTCAGTGGTGCTCGTGTAAACCAAGAGGGAGTTTATGGGAATTACTTTGGACGTAGAGTTGTATAAATGAGACCACAGGGCCAGCTTCAGTAGAAATTTGACAATTTACACCAATGAAGACCTAGCCAAGAATTCTCTCTTGGGTTTCCATTTTTCCAAACTTAAGCATGTGCAGAACTTTATCCATGTGATTAGTCCTTGTGTGTAGTCTCATTTATTTCAAACAGTTGTGGAGGAAAAGCTTCATCCTGAAACTAATTTAAACAGCTCTCTCATTTCTTTAGAAGTTTCTTCCATTTGGAGAAGAAATGTACTTATATAAAGGAGCATATTTTATTTATATGTAGTAAAGGTATGGATTTTTGATATATATATATATGTAGTTAAGTCATAAAAGTACTTTGATGTAGGCCCTAGAGAGGAGGACTGGATAAAATATCATGGTCTCTAAATGCTGTATATTAACAGGTAGTCCCTTTATCTGGCATGCTATCAAAATTTGCTTACTTGTGCTCTTGCTCAGATGACTTCATCCATCATTGCAACTTCTCACTGGTATTCATCCAGTTAGGACAATTTAGAGGCATAAAACTAAATGTGTTATCATTTTAACCACAAATTAACAGTTTCCATATAAATATTAGCATTTCCTCACTTGGTTCAAGGATAGCAGCCCTAATGGCACTAACCGTATATTTGATTTAAACTAATTAAAAACAGGGGCTCTTGCAATTTAATATATTGATTTTACCAGTGGGACTTAAATCTTTTATAATAAGTGTACACAGCTGCAGCACTCACCCACCGCCACTCTCAGACCTAATCCCTGCATTCCTCCTGACAATAACATGACAGGATCCACACATCCCAGTATTAGCCTTAACCCCAGTGACACTGCCAGAATGTATTAAACTAAAACATCACAGTGTCCTATTTAAAAGGAGCCTGTCAACGGCTCTGACTGGGCTTTAATAGTCATAATCTTTTTTTTTAATTAATGTTTCCAAACCACTTGTGTAACCTTCTCTCACACGTCTCTCCCCGCCGACCCGAAAATGGGTTTCAGGCTTATTTCCAGGGAATGGAGTGCCTGGTTTGGAGCTGCCTGTGCAGAGGCCATTAAAGCTCCTTTGCAGGGGGAGTGCTGGGACACACACACACACACACACACACAGGGACACAGGGACACAGGCATGGCACAACTGGGAGCACTGGGAGCAGGTCCTGCACGCTCCACTGGTGCCCAGCTCCTGTTACCGGCATCACAAGACCTGGCCATCGAGGCTTGTCTCCTTCAAAGCCCTTTAAGAGCTGTTGTGTTTTGGCTTCTAAACTGCAGCTCACAGAGGGGGATTCACCCCCCCAGGGACAGCCTGTGTGGGAACAGAGGAAAGATCTTGCTCTGGGATAAATCTGCTCTGTGCGAGCGGGTGGGGACAATTCCCGGGTCCTTTTTCCTTGCGTAAGGACATCTGTCCTTGGCTGCTCCTTTCTCTGCTACCAGCACACCCACAAGGTAGAGGTAAATAATTCCTGTCCTGCTCTGCTGTTTTACACTGGAAATTAGGAAATTAATTAAGTTCTCTCTGGGATGGGTCTGTACATTCAAGGAATACCTGCTGGTCGCTTGCTGCAAGGTCAGCGTCCTTCACACCTTTCCTCGCCTCTGCCTTAGCCAGTGTTACACCACCAAGTGCTGCACACATTCACACTGCCCAAAACAATTATGGGATGTACCTGTTCAGGTTTGAGAGCTTTTAACAGCATTAGGTGGAAGAGAAGAAAAAAAAAATCCGAGGGCTTGGTCTTAATGTATGGACAAACCATGTGATCGGGACCAGGCATCCAGGGCTAACTTTTAATCTGCTTTGTTTCAAGTGGGAAAAATGTGAAGATCAAATAAGTTCAAATCCAGGTCAAATATCCTTGAAAATCTTTGATTTATATAAGCAGGAAAATGAGGTTTAAAAGAAGTGATTATGAAAGGGTTACTAAAAACACAGCTGTACTCGCACTCTTATATCTGAGGCTCTCCAAAGAAAAACTGTGTGACATCTATATTAACCTTTGGCTGTACACCAATGAAGGCCTGTAGTGAGCTGGAATGCAAGGCAGCCCCTTCCAAATTTTAACACAAGCCAGGTTACAGCTGCAAATGCCTGCAGCCCGTGCTCACTTTATAAAGTATTCCCCGAAGGAAATTTTTTAACTGTTATAGAATCTTTTTCTAATACCCTACAGTGTTAAAGCCTGTTATTAAAGGGCAAAGAGATGGTTCTCTATGCCAAACACTTGTCAACAAAAAGGATAGCCAGATGGTATGAAATAAAAGGAAACTTGGGGGCTCTTCAGCTTCTTGATTTATATTAACAAAAGCCACTTTCAAGTGCTCCTTCCAAGAATGACTAATTCCCCCCCCCTTCTTTTTTGCCAGGATTAAACAATGTTGTTCATTTTATAATCAACCACGAGACAAATTAACAAATTGCATATCACTTGTGCCAACTCTTTAAAAAATATTCTAAGCAAGTCTGTTTACCAAGGCAAGTTTACCGGGATAAGGACAACACAATTATTTTTAGAAGAGAAGGTCTAAGTCATTTAGAGGATGTTTACTCCTTAGCTGCTGTTTATAAACTTGAAATTAACTTGTGCAGAAAACGCTTTGCGTTTTTTCGGTTCCTAAAATGGATCAGTTTGTAAACTGTATTGGACAGGATCTGAAATTAAATTCCAAATGCTAAAATTATAGTAATAAATTTTACAAAATTAGCCAGTAATTAACTGGCTAACTTAGTCAGACCACTGTGGCTAAATTCTCTTTTAATTTACATATAACTCCATTCTTGACACAACTCCATTTCCCATTCATCTTAGCACAGGTGTAAGCTAAGACAAAATGTAGCCTGTAAATTAACTGGTTATAAATCTAAATCTAATTAGTTGTCAGGATTTTACAGTAAGTAAAACTTTCCTTAGTACAAAGCTCCCTAAAACAGAGCACCTGTATTCTAGTTCCTCCCTACCAATACCCAACATACATTCTCTGGACTAAATATACACAGTATCTCCATAGAAATCAGTGTGTGGGGGGGTTGTTGTTGAGGTTTTTGCTACGTAGCCCAGTAAATTTTGCAATGCAGTTTTTTAAAAAATATTATTCCCTCTAAACTTGCACGACTAGATGGATGAAGAAGATGAATAAGGCAAAAAAAGTGCTTTTGTAGATTAGCATTTGGAAGCCTGTAATTAACGTTTTTTTATTGAGTGAAATTTCAAAGTGTTATTTCTTTACTCGCTTTTACTTCCTCCAAGCTAAAATGAAACTTTATTATGCTGTGACACTTCCTCATTGCGATGGCTCTGGTATAGTAATAAAAGCCTACCTGTGAAATGCAATGCTCACAGAGTATCTCTTACAAAAGTAGGACACAGTTTACTACAGCCTGCATTTAGGAATTCAGCTCTGCTTTAAAAGAGATCATTGTAGACAGCCTCCAAAAAAATTCAGTTCTACAATAGATCTTCTAATTTTCCCTGAATGTCATAGAAAACTGTACGTCTCAAAGCAGGTGTTGTGTTTGATTATATATGGAGTGAGTGGCTGCTCTAATTCATTAAAACCTCCATAAACAAGCCTGCCTTTGTCCTATGAAGATGAAAGAGAAATGACCATAATGGGATGAAAGGTGTGCACAGCGATGAAGAAAGCTATTACAGATCTGTGTCCTTTTTAAACTCGTCCTGGCATGCACTGTTGACAAGGGAACAAAACAGCACAGATAAACCTCCAAAATGTGCCTTGCTGGCCATAATTCCACCTGTCCTGAAAACTGCTGGGTTTTGCTTGTGCTCTAACTACTCCCTGACCGAGCTGACAGCAATTAATGAAAATAATCATTTAGGATTTTGCATAAGGAACACTCTCGGATTTCTAAGCTGACGACAAACCCTGGCAGGTTGAAATGAATGAATATATCCACTGCACTCATCAAACTGCATCAGGATGTCAATTATGGGGTTATGGCTCGTACAGCTGAAACCTGCTCCAGACAAAGTTCTCACGTGGGCACAGACGTATCCAAAATGTAACTTTTATTCCACATTTATGGATCAATTCCACTCCTTTGTATTCAAAATCATCAGTGGCCTAAACATTAATTCTTTCCTGTAACTCTTACATGGGCTGACGAGGAGACTCTTCCTTACATCGGCAGTGTGGGACAGGAGCGCTGCCGTTTCACTGATGATTCAGTAAATTACTACACCTGAGCAGCAGAGCTAAACTCCCTCCCATTATGTACTTACATGTTTCATAAGGTTCTTTCCTCTCTACTGAAATGGAAAGCGAAGAGTGGATTTCGCTATTGTTATTTCAACCTCTTTTGTCTTCTGTTCAGGGCTCTCCTTGCACTCGGTGTAGGACCCAAGAAGCACAGGAGAGTAGTGTTAGCAAGGTCACCCTTATCTTAAAGTCAAATATTTGACTGCCATTGGTACTTTTTGACTGCTCAAATATTTGATTTTGGATGTATCATTGCTCATCGGCTTAAGTATCCAGCAGTGACTAGACAAACACTGTAATTCCAAATGGAAAGCACCAGCCCTCACAGAGCACAGCCCCCGGGCCAGATGTAATTCTGAGCTTCCCACTGTGAAGCTCCTGACAGTTAATAAGGAGGCACAGCTCATGCAAACTGGAGCTCTCCCACAGCGTCCCGTGGCTCCTTATCATGCAGGAATTGTGTCGGGATGGTTCCCGTGTCTGATAATTATTAACGTGTGTCACAGAGCCCTTACAGCTGCTGATCTGCTCAAGTTAGTTAAAGTGCTGGGATTAGAGAGGTGGTGGTTTAGGTGGTGATTTAATCTTTGCTGCCTCTGAAGTTCCAGACGGTGGAAGTGTCCAGAACAGTGGCATCCCTAAAGGCGTTAATGGATTTATTGGAGATGGGGGTCTGTAATTCCTGGCAGGTTACGTGCCGGAGGTGTGCTCCTCTTGCACTTTGCGTTTCCCTTTGTTTGGGACAAGGTCTGAGCTGATCTTGTTTTGGAAATACAATTCAGGTTCTGCCTTGAACTTGCAGGCTCCCGATCTGTACGTGTGTGGTTTAAGAGCCGCACATGATGAGGTCTAAAAACGGATAGAGCGGGCCAGGTCTAAAATTATATATTTAAAATAGAATGCGCACCCTGACGATGTTTTACTCAAATCCGGCCAAGTCAGTCCACACGGGTGTTCAATCTACAGCGAGCAAATAGAAATCAGATTGGGCCGTGGCATCCAATTAGACAGGCCTAGCGAGGCGCATACAAAGCGTGCCAACTCTCGTATCGTTTGCATAAACCCATCCACATGTGCTTGTGAAAAGAGGCGAGTTAGCGGCATAAACTGGGGTCAACAGGAAAAGCTGCAGGAGTAAATAAGGATTTACTGCGGAATCCCTCCCAAGCCATTAGGAAAACATGTGCGAGCAGCTTAGCCCCTTCGGCCGAGGTTGCGCGGCGCTGGGATGCCGCAGGAACCATCCCAACCATCCGTCCCCGCAGCCCCAGGGGCTCCGCATCCCGCCCGAGCAGCAGCCCGGCACCGGGAGCTGTGCGGGACCCGCGCCGAGCTCCTGCCGGGCGCTGGTGTCTTCCTTGGCGGTGTGGGACGTGGAGCAGACCTGCTAACCGTCCTGGTTAACTCCTACCTGCAAATCCCATTTCTGACGCGCAGCAGCTATCAAAGGGAGAAGATGACAAAGAGCTCGGCGTGTCGGCGTGTGGGGAGCGTGGGGAGAGCTCGCGGCTGTCCAAACGCTGCGATGGGAAGCCAGAGCCCTCTCCCCGTCGATGCCACTCTGCTACCGCCTGGCAAAGCAGCCGTCCTCCCGAGGGCCGCTACCTGCCCTTCCTTGCCCAGGTGGGCTGTCACCCACCTGACCCGCCGGGAAACAGCTCCCAGCCGGGGCCACCTGCGCCACCAGCCCCCGTCCTCCCGCCGGTGGCCAGCTTCCCTCTCCAGCCTCCCCCCGGCACGGTTCGTGCCCGGCTGCCCCGGAGCCAGCGCCGCCGAGCCCGGCACTCACCCAAGTTGACGAAGCTCATGACCATGTCAGCCTCGGTGAGGAAGTTGCTGTCCTGCAGGCTGGCCAGAGGCGGCCCCTGGGTGCTGAAGATGGGCTTGTAGGGGTAAGAGAAGCCCTCGCCGTCCTCGGCGGCGGCCCCCGCCGCCCCCTCCTCCACGGACATGGCATTGTAGAGGTCCAGCATGAACATGGGGGCCGAGTTGTGCTTGCCGTGGAGGTGCGGCCGCGGGCGGTGCGGCAGGCCGAGGATGGAGAGGATCTCCCGCTGCATCTCGCGGCGCTCGGGGCCGCGC
>VXBQ01009895.1:222717-236796 GCA_013400175.1 Phainopepla nitens | reverse complement strand
GGGAGGAGCAGGCAGCAAAACCCAAGCGCTCCCTCTCGCTCGCCCGCTCCAAACCGCTCGGGAGAGAAAATCCCTGGAACTGCCTCGAGGAGGGACGTCTGCTCAGGTTGCTTTTCAGGATGTTTGTGGAGGCTGCGGGCTCGGCGAGAGGCTGAGCCGGTCCCGAGCGCCTAAATTAGAGTGAACGTCATTAAGGAGAAGACACCCCAGGAGGGAGGGCGGTTTATGTGTAAGGAAGGGGCCCAAACTCCCACAGACTTTACAGATGCGAGTACATCTGCCGTCTGCACAAGCACGCGTACACACTTTTTTCCCCCTGCCTACTTTTTTTTTTTTTAAGAAGTACAGATTAGACGAGGCCGTCCGTGACAAAACCAACTCCATTAAATAATTTAAAACGTGATGATTATATATTCACTTACACAGACACGTACGTACGTCTCTGTGCACAGAGCCTCGGGTCACTTTTTCCAGCTGGAGAGTTAATGGAGGAGGGTTAGAAATCCAAAGGAGGAGATATTCCCTAAGAATGGTAAAACCAAGAACGTTCACTTGAAATGAAACTCTCAACCTGTGCACACGGGTGGTTCCTGCCATCCCATTACCTTGCACCCTTGCCTTCCCATTTCCTTCTACTCCTGGCACATTTTTGGGATACTACTTTGATTGTCAATTTCTTAAAGCAGGGACTTTTTTAACTCAGTGGGTGCAACACCTACAGTAATGGAGCCCCAGTCCCAATTAGCCCAGGCAGATGTCGGCTACAACAGCAATTAATAATAGTAATAATAATAATAATAATAACATCAATTAACTAATGTAAACTAATGCTTCCCAAATCTTACTTGGAAAGAAGGGGAAGCCAGGATGGTCAATTTGGGTCACTGAATCCAGCCTGAGGTAACCTCAGAAACCATACATTGAATTTATACTGGCATTAAGATTCATTCCTTGGGCAAAGGAGGAAGAAGAGGGTGGAGGATAAAGGAAGTCAGTGTTTTTGGGGGGTGTTTTTTGATAGATTGTTCATCTAATATTTTCTGACGAGCAATATCTGGTAGTATCCAGCACCAGATCCTGCAACTCTTTTGGAAACTAATATTTAGCACTTCTTCCAGTTTTTATGTTTCAAATCTTGGCGTGACCAGCAGGTAGCCAGTCAAAAAACTGCATGGGAATCACGATGAATGATTTAATGTGCTTGTATGCATGCATGTGCACCTCTTAATAAAGGGAAACTGAGGCATCACGTAAAAATGACTCACAGCACTACTGAAATAGTGGTGGAACCAGCACTAAACCCTCAGCTCAGCCCTAACACGTGTTTAGGAACAGCTCAAGCTCTGGGAGGATGGAGGGGGCAGAGAGGCTGTGGGGCTGCATCCACCTCAGGTAACAGGAGAGCACTTTTAGCACTCACTGGTGCTGATGGGGCCACTCAAAAATCCCCCCTGAGCCTTCCCAGTGCTCCCCACTGATGGAAACACCAGAGCAGTTGAATTTTGGCTGCCCAGGTAAGATCAAACTCTCCAGCATCTTTTGTACTTCCTGAGGAGCAGCACTAACCTGCTCTTCACCGTGCATATATTTGCCTAAATTTCTTCCTTGCCGAGGGTGTGGCTTCTAGATCAATTTAAACTGATTTAAAGCCAGGCTCTCCCTGAGAAAGATCTTTGTTTTCTCATCCCACCCCAGCCTGGACCTTCAGCTGTGCAGCCCCACCCCTCTCAATGCTGGTACAGTTACACACAGGTCAGGAAGCTGATTCTGTTTTTGAAGTAATTATTTTTTTTTTTTAACCATTTGTGTATTTGTTTTTTGCTGAAATGATTTTCTGCTGGATCAGCTCCTTGTTCTGACTGAGTCCATGCTGTGGAGGAAGGAGGGAGGCCACAGGAATGCACAGCTGGGGGCAAGGAGAGGGTGTCTGGGTCGGGCTGCCATAGGAAGAGGAGACAGATGATTTGGGATCTCTCTGCTCTCCCTTTCAGCTGCAGACAGCTTGATTCCTCTTCCTCTTTCGTTCCTTGTAGTCTGTTTTTCCAGAGTTGTGAGTGTTGGCCTTTCATCAAGCAGCAGTAGGACAAGGGGCCTTGCCTTTGGCATGGATATGAGATTAAAAAGTCTGCCAGGATGGAACAGTGGGCTGGAGAGCAGGTGTCTCTGCTGCCTAAATTACTTGTACTTGAATTGCTTGTAGCTCCCATTTAAAAACTGACTAAACTCCAGGTCAGTGTTTTGTTCTGGAATGCTCTGAGAGAAAGAAAAGGAAAAGTGTGGGAGGTTTCTCTGCTCACTCATTAACACCTTAGGTAACTGCTCTTGGAGCTGTAGATGTCACTGGAGAAAGAGCAAAGGACAAAAACTAAACCCTGAAACCCTTGATTTGACAAATTTCTTGAAAAAGTGATGTTTGAAATTATTTCCTTCTTGTTTTGTCTAAGTGGTCTGGGTTAGGCCACATTCAGCTATAAATTTCTGATTTAATGAAGGATATACTCTAAAAGAGGGACAATGTTGCAAGTGTATCCTGTACTTTTATAGGAACAGCTGGGCAAGTTTTCTCTTTTATACAGTTATAATTTAAACAAATTTACAATTTATACTGTATTTTCTATGATCCTGCTGCACCTGTACACCTTTTAATAAATGCATGATAGTTTGCAAGGGGGGTACTTAAAACAGCATAACAAAAGCAGCATGAGATGAGAAACTGAATTTGCTAAAGAATAACTTTTTGATGTGAAGTTCTCAGCTCTTGCCTTCTTCCTGCTTTGGGACACAACAAAGGGCAGCATTTATTCTGCTGGATACAATAAAGGATGATGCAGCTCAAACTGCAGTGGTTCAGCCCTCAGATCTGAGCTTGAATTTCAAATTCCTTTCAAACAGAAAGGCAATCCAGTTTGTACCTTTTCTCATGGACAACGTCTTTCTCTTCCCTCCTTTCCTGCCTGCTGTGTAAACCCTATCCTGCTTCCTGTAGGATCAGTTCCACACAGGTTGCTGAAATATTGGCACCTTCATGTCACTGTCTTTTTCCTCCTCCTTCCTGGATCAATTAAGAAACCAGTTTTTCCTCTTAGCCTTCTCTACTTCTTTTGTGTATCCTCCTATCCTGAGAAGGAAAACCGAATGCTTGTGATGAAGTAATCCCTCTTTGTTGGCACTTGCTGCTTCAGATAATTTCTATTAAAACAAACTCCCAATGTTTTTGGGGTTCTGCACAAGCCACATTACCAACTGAGTAATTTTTGATCTCTGTGAGCTCTGTGTGCATGCTTTTACCCGAGTTTAGTACCAACTAGTACCATTTTTTTGTTTGTGTGGAAGTCAGTATATTTGGAAGTATGTATGTAGGAGATAAAGAAAGGAGCTGATTTAAAAACATGAAATGCACAAAAATGTGCATGTTTGTGCTTGGTGAATCTATCATTTTCATGTACCCATCTGAGGCATATGCCAGGGGCAGAATTTGGCCATTTGCATTCAGTTTTACCAAATGGGCAGTAAAAAGTGTGGGTTCTGCTCAGAAATTCATTTAATGACTTTTCAAAAATTAGACACAAAGCATTTTGTCCTCTTTTCTGCTGATTCAGTTTCAAGCTCCTTGTCTTCCTACTTTGATGTCCTCTTTTTAAGTTTAACCATAGTTCTTTTCCATTCTGTTTTGCATCTTCTCTCATTTGTCTTGAACAAAGTGCAAGTCCTAAATTATAGCAAACTTTTTTCTCCTTCCAAACAGTCCCACTAAAATAGCATGTGTTTGGGGAATTTTGAACTGTTTGTCTATGCCCTTTGCATGAAAAACATTTATACAGTAAAAATAATAGCATTATTATTTGTATAAGAATGGATAATTAGCTCACGTAATTTTTTACGCTGTATTGGATCATTCTTATCAAAAGTTTCTAGTCATCTCTGCAGCATTATTACTGAGAACATATTCACCAACATGAAGTTAATCACATTATGGATAAAGCTCTTATATTAGCTCTAATCCAGGAATTTGAACAGATCTGGGCTGAGCTGTGCTCTGTTGGACAATTCTGATCATGTTATGAAAAATAAGTGTTGATTCTCAAGGCTACTGATCAGAGGAGAGTCAGAAGTGAAACCTGTGTTTTGGGGTGTGAAAAAGGCATTATTACTTCTGAAGATGCCAGTGAAAGCTAAAGTAGAATTTTCAGATTTATGAAATGGAGCTATGACACTGAATTTAATGTTCACCAGCTGAGGAAGGTGGACAGGGTTCAGTCCTTCATGGTTCAGCCCTTCACTTCATAAAATTGGGTCTCCACGGGGATCCTTTTATTGCTATTGACTTCAGAGAACATTAGAAATGAGTTCATGTCACTGAAATTTTTGCAGTATTACATTTATCATACATCTATATATAATTCGAATATTGGCCTGTGCTATATTTTCTATATAAGTTTATATATTGGTATTATCATGCATACATACACCAGTGCACTTCAATAATCTTTTTAAACTTTATGTAACTAATATATTTCTGCAGCATGGACACAGGCATGGGAGTATTGGAGTATTGTTTAATGCAGACTCCAGTATTGCCAAAGCAGCTCAAAGAAAACTGAATTTAATTTTGTACTGTTAAATTGTTGTGTGCACACTTGATTTGGTTGACGCTTTTGGCACAAGCCCAGGTATTTCCTTCATTTGTAACATTGTAATCTGAACGTCTGAGATCTCAGGCTTGTATTTGTGAAAAGCTATGCTGGGCACGAGCTCGGACGTCACCGTTGGGAGCGGATTTGAGTCGTGCTGCACCACCTTGGAAATGTGCCTCTGAAAATCTGCTTAGTTGTTAGGTTTTCTTACAATTAATTGTGATCTTTGCTCCTACAGACATTCAGGATTCTTCTTATTAACATATATTTATGCCTTTTTCAGTGTTCTGCTGTTTGCATTCACTGAAGGCAGAGATGTTAGCTATTGTTATGCTGAGCAAAAAAGTATATAAAGCATACTCATTTTTTTTCAAAGGGAACAAAATAACTGATCCTGACCTGTAAATGCAAGGGGATGAATTTGGATGGCTTTACTTTTTCTCTGCAGGCAGGTGCAGAGCAATACCTCAAAAGAACCTTTTTTTTTGTGCCTTTATTCCAGTGTGTACATAAATGCTTGCATAACCCTTGCACAGCTGCTGTACAAACTACTCATGCCACAAGTATTAGTAATCCTAACAGGGGAGGTTGCATGGAAAATTGGGGTGTGTATGCTAAACCATATGTACCATGCCCCTGAATCATAAAACTCGTGTTGCTGGAGCAGAGAGATCTTTGGAGACTGCTGGTTTTACAGGTCTGTAGGAAGCAGGATTATATACAACAGCTGCACCCCGCAGCTTCTCTCCTGTTGAGGCTTATCTTGTGCATTTCAATAAGCAGGAAACAGAATTTGGTCCAACATTATCTTATATGGTCTCAGCTTCTACTTTTATTTATATTTTATTTCCATAGGAACAATTCTTTTCACAGTTTATTTTGAATCCACATTAGAGCCTCTCCAATTGGAAGTTTTGAGCTGCCAATTCCAAGCTGCATGGGGCGGCAGAGACACAATGTGCATTTTTTTCTTGTCTCTAGTTCTGCCTCTAAAATAACTTTCTTTATATCTGCGGTGATTTATAGCAGCGTTTCTGAAGGAAGATGGAAGCTGGAGATTCATTTGACTCTCTAAAGCCCTGGCCACAAAAATCCCCTCCCAAGCAGAGCAGGGGAGCAGGGCTTGGCCCCAGTTCTCCGGGCTGGGGGAGGAGGTTTGCCACATTGCAAGTGGCTGCGTGAAGCAATCTCCCAGACCTTTAGCAGCACAAAATCATCAATCGGGAGGATTTTAAAATAACCTGAAGAGCCAATTTCCTCTGCTGGTTGCAGCACTGTGTGAGCAGATGGAGGGGTGCGTGTCTACACCCACCCAGGAGCTCCCTGAGGCTGAGTGAGGAGTGCTCGGTGTCACCGCTGCCCCTTTTGTGGAGGGGGCTTTAGCTGTAAGTGCAGGGCTGGACGAGTTTATCTTCCCGAGACTGGCACTTCTAAGTTTTCAGTCAGAAAAAATGCGCTTCCTAAAGGGTGCTCAGCGTGCACTGAGTTGGCTTTGTCAAGTGCATCTTTTCAGCATTCATCCAAAGCCCTTTCTGCAGTTGTCTGAGCCCCATAGGCGAATATATACTGTTAGACTATTAAGATAATTTTTCAGTTAAGACATCGTCAAACTGCAAGCGGGACAATAGAAACAAAACCCCTTTTGTTCTGACTAAACTGTTCCTAATGACCCCCTCTATAAACAGTGGCACCAGCGGAGGTCTCAACAAGGCTCTTCATTGAGCCCCCTTTCAAAAGGACAAGCAGAGCAGAACATGGGGCAGAAACTCTCAGAGTTACTGCACTTTACTCCGCTCTGGTGGTCTGACCGCAAGAGAGAATCTGTTGTTTTTGTTGTTCAAGGCACCCAAAAAGCATAATTTAAAAGCATGGATTTCCACAGTTAGCGTCCTATAAAGAGTACCAAATATTTAGATTGTCGGGTAAAGAGCAGAAGGAAACAGTTTGTATGTTTGTTTGTTTGTTTGTTTAAATCAAGGAGCTATAAAATAGACTATTTAGAGTTCCATGTAAAAATTTAACTTATTTCCTTGGGATGAGCTGCCGTCTGTTAAGCTCATGAAAATGTAAAATGCAGAGAGGTTAAGATTTTTACTTTCCGAAATATCCTCACATTTGTTTTGGGGCTAACAACCATCTTCGTGAATAACATGTTTATTGTGAGCAGGGGAAAGGTTTCAGTTGTTTCATGTCTACAGAAATGGAAGTTGTGATGATGAACTGAAACCACACAGGACCAACCTCCTGCTCTTCCAGCTGAGTAACTGCAGGGTATGTGCAGCACAGGCAGCGTGTCCTCGCACAGAGGAGGGCAATGGACATTTTGAATCACTTCCTGATTATTCCTGTCCCGATTTCTGTGTCCTGAAAACATGAGGAGAACAAGCACAGGAGACCTTCCACTTCAACAAAAACCTGTTTACGGAGCATCTTACTGTCTGTAACTGGGAAATGATGACAAGTCAGACAGCAAAAGTCCCTAATTTGGACGATTTGGGAATTACACAAATTGGCTACAGTTGTGAGTAGAAATGCCAATTCCTTTTGAAAGAAGTTGGGGTTTGTATAGTAATACCGGATTTAATAAGGGTATTCCTAACTTAAAGCATAGGCTACTGCTTTATTTGGAAACAGGGAGAGATCAAGGAAGGAGAAGAGAGAAGAACATCCATTAAGACAGGAGGTACATATTGAGTAAAGACTAAATCGTGGAGAAAAGCAACAATATTCAGAACATCTTAAAAATTCCATGATGTGATGAGGGTCTGAGGGCACTCTGCCATTTTTGGGAGGAGTTCAGCAGTTCATAGCTCTAAGGTTTTGGTTTTTGGTTAGGGATAGTGCCTACACTCTTCCTTTGTAAAAAAGTGGGATGGAAGGTTTCAGTGGGATGGAAGGTTTCCTTTCTCTTCTTGGAAAAAGGAAGGATTTGGGTAAGTCCCAGGATGAAGGTCCAGCTCCCTGTGACAGGATACTGAGAGAAAGAGAAATGTCAAAGAAATCTTTAGGAGATTTTCAGTAGAAACAAAAGAATCTTTGTGAAAGATACTGTTAGCAAGTCTAATGGAAGGAGTGGGGAGCAAAGCGAATTGAGAGGATTTGCAAGTTGTTTCTAAGCCTTGAGGCAAGAACAAAAAGCTGAGTATTTGCTGTTTACTATATTTGGTAGATATGGAAGAGCACTTTGGCCATCAAGGGAGCTCATAAACCGCAGAGCCTCGTTGTCTCTTGAGCGTTGTTGTGCTGGGGGTAGAGAAAATGCTCCTGGTAAGGGACAGTTCTGAGGAAGAGCAGCTGAGACTTGGCCCTGCATGTGGGGAAAATGCTGTTTTCACAGCAGCACCGCTAAGATCCATGAGCACATGGCCGTGTTTCCATGAATCTGATTTTATTTTTCTTATTTGCATGCATGTAGGCATGATCCAGAGGGTGGTAGCTCTAATTTTCAGGGTTAAATATGGAAACCGCAATATGAAGGTAGGGTATTCATTTTGTCACATCTTTCCTCAAAAATACACATTTGAAGACAGTTTTTACTGAAAATTTCTAGAAACAAGATATTAACTGAGTCTGACTAAAATTTGCTGCCTCAGAGAAGCCGAAGTGGATAGACAAAAGAAAAAAACGTATTTTTTTAATCTAGCGGAACAAGTTTGTGGGAATTAATTAACCAATCAGAAAAAATATTAAATGGATTTTTAACTGTTTAATGCCATGTAAAGCAGATTTTATTCAGTGTTTTGATTAGCCACTCTCATGCTTACGGATCACATTAGAGATGTGTTAAATTTTAATCATGAAAAACAAGTGTGTCAAATGATAATTTTCTCCAGTTTTCATATGGCTACACGAGGAAAAAGTAACAATGGGAACTTTATATTAACTTTGACTGTTGTAAAATTGCTTTTTCTTGAAAGTGATGGATCTGGTTATATATGCATCTCCTGAGCCAAAGCATTCTTCTTACTCTCTTCCAAAAAATGTTGTGATTCACTTAGTTTTTAATAATGCTAATAGTTTTTTTGTCCCAGTGCAAATAAAATCTTATTGCAAGCTTTCAACCTATACTAACAGCAGTAGGACACAGGTATACTTGTATAAAGCAGTGATCTTTAATGATTTCTAATTTGCAGACTTTGGTGGCAGCCAATTCTTTATGTCATGCCAGAGCAATGTGTCTTATTTACCTTTTTGGATCCCTGTAAAAGCAGCTCATGGGCCCCAAAGGCCTGTGAAGTAATTTTAAAAATCATTGATAAAGGACAATACAGAGTGCACAAATCAAATTTATTTTCCCTAAGCAAGAGCTAAGTGTCTCTCACTCCTCTAAAAGCCAGCAAGTTGGACCAAATCATAAAAGAAGAAATGAATTAAAGAGTTAAGGGTGGTGCACTGAGAATCAGAGTTGTCTAGAAACAGGAAAAAAAAAATCTAGTGTATAAAAAAATTAACGGTTTTGACATTTGTTTTAGATTTGTCACAGAATGATTTAAAAAACAAAACATGAATAGAAAGAATGAGACATCCCAGAATAGCCAACATCCAGTGGCTAGGGTATTTACTTGGGCCCTGTCCAAGGAGTGCTTTATGGGATTTGGAGCAGACATTTGACATAATGTT
Organism: Phainopepla nitens; assembly: GCA_013400175.1. Classification (NCBI taxonomy): domain Eukaryota; kingdom Metazoa; phylum Chordata; class Aves; order Passeriformes; family Bombycillidae; genus Phainopepla; species Phainopepla nitens. The sequence goes on along the minus strand of VXBQ01009895.1, from coordinate 227,542 downwards.
TTCAACATTATTTTTGTCAGACTGAAATTTGGGCTCTGTAGTGGGTTGAAAAAGAGCTTGCTTGGAGTCCTGCGCTTCATAGGTGAGACTTAGTCACCAGCTGTTTCATCAGGAAGCTTCTCTTCAGCCTGGGGATTTTTATTTATTTATTTTTTAAAATAAAATAAAGTAGCTGCATGGAGAATAGCCAGTTATTCTGTTGTGTTTGGTAGGGTGCTAGCACATATTTGGGTATAATTCTGACTTTGTGAGTCTAATAAATCACCTCCCGCATTTCTACTCCATTCTCATTCAGAACAGATTTTCTCATGGAAATATCTGAACCTACCTAACTGTATTTCCATGGAAATCAGCAAAAATACAATTTTTTTTTGCAAGTTAGCATTTTCTGATGGAAAAAAAGCACTTTGTCTAAAAATTCTCAACCAGGTTTTCTGAGGTGAGACCTTTCTCTCTACTTGACAAATGTGAGGTGTTTACCTTCAGCATTTTTGTGGGTTGAAGAAGAGATCATAAGTGAAGTGCAGTCTGGGGTGATGAAATCTGGTGGGTAAATTTGTGGAAACTTTGTAAGGAATATCAACAGCAAAATATAACAACATGTCGGTGACTCTCAGCTGTTACTGAAATTAGGTTAAATTCAGTATGTGAGGGAAAAAAACAGAAAAAGCATTGAAAGATTGAAATTTCAACCCCTCTCCTTTTCTTTGCAAACACGGATCCTTCAATCCAATCCTTTCATCCTTGTTCCCACTCTGAATCTCATCAAGCCACTGGGCACACATGTTCAGCCTCTCTTTCTGGTTTAGCCTGTGCTCCTGCCAGCCTCCCACTATTTTGTATTCCTTCCTTCCTGCGTCTGTCTGACACCCAGGCTGATCCTCCCACAGAGGCACTTCCCCAGAGCTGGGCACCCCTGGGCATTATTGACTAAGAACTGAGACTTGCAAGTGTCCCAGGGGACTCCGAAGGCGTTTGCAGAGGTGGGGAGCGGGAGTTTCAACAGCACACAGCTCCACGCCTCTGCACTCCCCATTCATTCATCAGCAGAGCTCGTCTGGAAGATGTTTACCACGTCTGAGACTGGTTTTTGGATTACTGGGTTAATGGCCCTGCTTGGAAACAGTTATCCCATTTCTGTAGAGGAGGTTGTGCAGTGCAGGACACTTTGTAATAAAGCCTGGTCACAGACCATGAATGCAGTCTGTGCCTTGTTTCCTAGAAGAACCAAGGGGAAGTATATTTAGCACCAGACATTAAATGTTGCTTGCCCAAGCAGTTAGAAAATATTGAACACTATTGAGGGGAAGCTATGTTTGATGTGTTTGATGTCACATGTGTCCCTCAGTTCCATTCTCTTGTCCAGATTCAGTATCTGTAGAGTTTCACTTTAACTAAAGCATCCAGAAGTGAAAATTCATGCCAGGCAGGGACAACAGATCTATCTCAGTCATCTCCAGCCCAGGATTTAGTGTAGCTGTGCTAATTTACTGACTGAGAAATAAACCAGGGTAATTATCTACTGAGAGGCAGAATTTATTAGGTCTGGTGCAAGTGTCTTGTTGTGCTTCTAGAACCTCGTCCAGCTTGTTTTTGAGACCACGCAAGAAGTCTGGACAGGTGCTGCACACACTGTAAACAAGATTCTACTGACTTCTGGTCAGTGCAGATCCTATCACACCTCTTAGTCTGGTTCCCTAGGGAAATCACTTACACAATCTAATTATTTGTCTGACCCAGTTTCTAAGATGCTGACACATTTGTCACAGGTTATGTAGATGATCTGGAGACACTTACCAGTTGTCCTTACCAGTTTTGCAAGAATTAGCATCTAAGGAGAGGAAGGAATCCTTATTAATTCTCCCACTGAGGGAGAAGGGAGAGTTCAGCAATTGTTCATTGTGTTTGACAGCAGCAAGACTCTCGACTGATTTGCACATTGCTCTGATATTCCTTGGTGAAAACACTGCTTCATTCAGCTGCCAAATCAAAAACAAAAGTGAAGGAATGGCTGGGAGAAGATGCCAAGGCATGCTATGGTATTCCCCGGGGAATAAGGGAGCCTGCACATGTTCGTGCAGGGGGGAGGTGAGGGAAGAAGGGGGCTGGAGGGATTGGAGTGGGATATGCTGGAGGACAACTGGGCTTATTCCAAGTGGGAGATGTAAGAGCTGCAACACAAATCCATGAAGAACCAAGCTTCATTAGCTCCACTTTCAGGGAATAATTTGTTAGGAAAATACAGAAGACTTTATTTTGCTGGTTTGGATACATTTACACGCTGACTTAACCCTCCTACAATTCCTGTGGCAGTCGGGGCTAGTATACCGCCTTGCTGTTACCCAGCAGGCATCTGCTGTTATTTGACCTGAAAAGATCATTATAGGAGCTTTATTTGGTGTGCATTTAATAAAGCTGTAGCTGTTGTGACTATAACTCATGGCTCCCATGTCATTCCGCAGTGGTGCAACCAGCGACTCAGCATTCCAGGCCCATCAGTTCAAAGGGAAGTGTGAGGGACCAGAATGTATGCCAGAGCATTGGGACTTTTATTGCTCCTCTCCTCTGTCGGGAAGATACATTCTCGAGGAATTGAGAAGTACAAAGCACCCTCAGACCTTGTAGTGCAAAATGTAAAAAGTGATGTTATCTGCAGAAAGTGGACTTTAGATTCTATCAGCTCACATTTAGCATAAAGCATTTCCTATGGTAATGCCTCTCACTTTCCCAGACTTTTAAAGGCTCCAAGTGGCACACAGGCTGCAGACCTCTTTGTAATGTTAATGAATCATCTTAATGGACTGTTTTAGCAGAAACATTCATCACCTTTTGTCCCACAATGATTTTTTTTTTTGTTATACTTAAATGGTTAAGTAGGCAATAAATGCCTATCAGACCAACCACTATGCTCTAGTAATCCACCTCACTATAAATCACCAGTGGATTATTATTGTCCTGTTTAATTAACACTCTTAAGGGATTCTATCGTTGGATAGACTTTCACCTTGCACTAAGAAGGCATTAACATTTGAAATAAGAAGTGTGTTTATGTGAAAAGCATTAATCAGCATGACCTGGAACTGGTAGTGGTGGGTTGGATGAAATATGTGCCTGTGTCCATGGGTGAGGGTTCCTTACATCAGTTTTCAGTGGAAGCTAAAGTCAGACCCATGGAATACTTCAGTCATAGCAAGTGATAGTTCCAGAGTAATTTTAAATTAGGTCTAAAAGATATTTGACTATATTTGGTTGAAAACAGCAAGTTTTAATTTTTTTTATTCCAGTAGTTAAGAAGGCAATGGCTTTGTGAGTGTAATGGGTTTGTTTGTGGTTCAGTTCAATTTTTAGAGGACCCGATGAAACCCTTTTCTTTTTCTGCAACAAAAGGTGAGAGGGGAATTCTGATCCTGTTGCTTCTCTGTGAACTCTTTTCAGACTTCCCAGCCACAAAGAGTAAGCCACGGAGCCAGAGTTCCTGGGAAGGGCAGGGGGGTCCAGAGGCTCGGATGCTCTCTGCAGAACAATCCCAGCAGCTCTTTTGCAAACAAAATTCCCGGACTGGGACACAAACCCGACACAAGATCACTCTCAATATACAAACATTTTTGTACCTAGTACAGCTCGATGCTGGTTTTCTCCTCCTGGCAGAATATAAAGTTGGGAGCTTGGTGGTTTTTCCCCTCATACAATACAATTCAATGCATTTACGAGTAATTTCTCCATCTTTTGTCAGGAGAGGAAGACATTTGAAAAAGGCTCTTGTTAAGGCAGTGTTTCCCATCTGTGAAATCTTATCCTGCCCTCTTTGATTTTGTTACATTGGTAATACTAGAAGTGCATTTACCAACTGCTCCTTCTTTGGATTGCAGCACTAACAGCAGCCTTGTGAGATAACCCATTGCTGAATTCCATTTTACTGACAGAGAACTGACATGTGCAAGGTCTTTAAGAGTCAAAACTAGTAGCAGAGCTCAAGAGCTCCTGGTTCTTGTCTGCACACAGACCTGGTATGCACATCCCTTTCCTCTTGGCATTTTTATTCAATTATTTCCCAGTATGGACTCCTGCAAATTAAAGAACAAATAAAACTGTTAAGTGGAACACAAACACACTAAATCTTTTTAATTAAGAGATTGAATCTCTTAGTATAAATTCATTTCCTGAAACAAAACTCCAATTATGTAAGATTAATTCTTTCCTCTGAGATTGCAGGGATTTATTGACTAACAAAATCTTCTATTGCGTAAATGGAAATGTGCTTTTTAATGCAGCCTGCTGCTCAGAGGCAAAACCATAGCATTAGCCTTTTCACTGGGCATTTTTGTTTTAGTTGCATGCTAATCTGCCAGGTTTCTTTCTATTTGTAACAAGAAAGAGGTGAAATGGTTCACAGCTGAACATGTGGTAAATAATACAGAACACTAAAGGAGTTTAAACAACATGAGAAATTAAACCAAGCCCCTAAAAAGCTTGGTGTGATTGCAGGAGGAATTGTAATGACAGAAATAAGAATATTATATGTGCAGGGCAGCGTTGTGAGGAGGTGTGTGTGTGTGTGTGTCATTGATCACACAATAGATTTTTCAAATCATTTAACACAGATGCACAAACTCCACACAGTTTCAAGTGCAGGCACGTCCTGAGAAGAATCTCCTTCATTCCCTCTAGACACACCCAGCTCATTAAATCCATCACTGCCTCGCAGTAAGCCCCAGGGTTCAATCTTTTCTAGAGCACTGTTACTATCCAACCTTTTAGCTCATAGAGTGGGCAGCCAAGATTTCATGTCTATGCATATAGTGGGATTCATAGCCAATATTTCCTG
>VXBQ01009895.1:200053-222625 GCA_013400175.1 Phainopepla nitens | reverse complement strand
GGTGGTTTATTGTTGGGTATTTTTGGGGGTCTTTTTTGGATAGGTAAAACTTCAACTTTGTTTTCAGATTACTTTCTTATATCCTATTCCAACAACCTGCATGAGGGTGGCAAGTTGAAAGGTAATAAAATCAGGAATCTGTGCTCCATGTAAGTAGCAGGCCATGAGAAACTGCAGCAGGGATGGATATTGAATGACTTCAATAGTCCAGCCAGGTTTTATCAGAACAGGTCATCAACCTGTAGGCTGCCTAAACCTGTTCCACTGCTTCCCCACTGATTAAATATCTGGAAGCATTTACACGTATATCAAATTCTCCTTAATCTACTTTATCTTAATGACACCCAAGTTCTTTGTCAAGGTAGGGCAAAAATGTTCCCTCCAGTGGTGAGAGAAGATGGTGTGTCTCCTTAGTGTACTTCAGTACACTGAATTTCCTTGAAGCCAAACTATGATGTCAGGTTCTCATGGGCTGAAATATTAGTGGCACTGCAGGGATAGAAAGGAGGAAAACCTTCCTGTGTACACCCAGACACTATGGAATTTAAAACTGGATTTTTTTCATTTGATTGCAGACCTGACAAATATGGAGGAAAGGAAGGAATAGAGAGAATGTTTAGCTTCCAGCCAAGTTCTGATGGCCAAAATTCCTTCTGAGTCCCAACACCTGTATCATCAAAATAAGACAAAGGGTTTTTGCCTGAAGTTGTCACCTGTTCCTGTCATTTGGGGATTTCCACTCTGCTTCCTCTGTGTTTGGGCCAGCCTATTTTCCTGCTCTCACTCTCTGTCCCAGACAGAGATGCAAGAAACCTGAGAACTGCATTCCCTCCCTCTTGCTTCAGGCTCCTAAATGGTTCTGTCTTTTTTCCCATTTTCACCCTCTTTTCTTCCTTTTTTTTTTTTTTTCTTTTCTTCCTTTCCTAGTCCATGACTATAGGAGTCAGGGGAAGCAGTGCGGAAATACGTTAAAATTCTGAAAAAAACCACCAAAACCTCAACCTAGTGGCATGGCAAAGGTGGAAAAAGACTGATTATTCACTGTCTTGTTCAACATCATAAGTAAGGAGCATCATCATTAATTAGGAGATGGCAGGTTCAAGAAAACTCATCTTTGAGAATGAGTAGTTAATCTGTGGAACTCCCTGTCACAGGATATGTTATGTTAAAAATATAACATATTTTTATTGAAAAAAAAACCTGATGAATACAAAGACACTACCAGAAGTCCTTGGATAAGAAGTCCCACTAGTTATTCCAGAAGTCTTTGAGTCATAAATTGGGATGAATAATCAATAAATTATTGAGATAATCTAATAATAACGAAATAATCAAGAAATGTTGGGAATACATCACAAAACACTGGTTTTGTACTCTTCTCACGATGACTAGTATTTCTTGCTGTCAGAAGTAGAATATTAGTCTAGGTGGACTTTGGATTAACAAGTATAACAGGTCTTATGCTTTTTATTAAGAATAGAAGGCAGGATGCAATTCATCCCTTAGTTGTCAAACAGGACTACAAAGTGTTGTGGTGTTTGCTCCCCTCTTACTTTTTCATCCCTTAATCCAATCCAGTGAAGTGTGTTAGATGTTTCTTATATTTTGTTGCCAACTGTTTTAAGAAGTTCATACAAAAGCTTCTCTCAACAAGAAAATTTATGTGCGGGCTCAGGAGTCCTTGCAGCAGTATGTTGAAGCACAGAGATATTGTTAAATCAGATCCAAACTGATGGACTCAGTACAACAGGGGTAAAATCTCAGGAATGGATTTAAAAAAAGAAAAGTTTCAAACACTAGTCAATGTAATAAAGCATAAATCTATATTTATATATCTACAGACATTATCTTTACCATTACAAATTTTCTGTGGAGAAAGCCTTAGTTTGCCTGTAGGCAAATCCATGTCTTGGGTTTTAACACTGTAGAGATAATGAAGTCACCCATGCTGTAAACATTTTGTGTTTCTTGAATAGAGAGTCTATTGAAAATATTAACCACTGGTCTGTGGAAACTGAAAGGTTGCAAAGGAAAGGAAATCAATTTTTTCAGTGGGTGCTGAACAGCTGGCTGGTTGGAACTGTGTTTGGGAAACATTAAAATTGCGATCAGCCATCTGAAAAGTGCTAGTGGATTTAAAATCCTGAGGGAAAGGTGAAAACTTGCCAGCGTCACAAAGTGTCTTAAGTGGAATATCTGCAATTGGAGTGATCTAAATTAACCCCTTTACTCTCACACACATGTGGGGTTCTAAACCATGCTTAGATAAATATCACAGCTGATGTAACAAATACCTGAAAGTGCAGGTAATAAATGCAAGAAAAAACCTGTCTTGATTATTCAGGTAACTGCTTCTAGTTAATTAGCATGCTCATGGCTTTTGGGCCAATGGAGCTTGGCAGTTTCAGGTGAGATTTCTTTTTAATCTCATCGGACACAGTGATGCAATAGTGCCCAAACAATTGAATTATTTCATTGTGAAGAACTAATTTTTGATTCAGAGGTGATAGTCAATATTGCATTGCAAATTAAGCACTATTGGGGTTTGCTTGTAGAAAAAGAATTCATTCCTCAACAAAAAAATGGCATTCTGTCAACTACTAATTGCATACAAAGAATTTTGAACAAAAGCAGATAACATATGTATGAAACATGCCTGCATGATTAAATGTGTGTGATTAAATTTGTGTAATATTAAAGGTAGGAGATATCTGAAACAATAAGAAACCAGAGGATGGCAGTTTTTTGTTTTCTATTGGTTTTTTTTCACTGTACTCATACTTGGGTGTTGTTTTCATAGTTTTTGAGGGGGTTTTGTTTTTGCTTTTCAAAGAATGCCTGAAAAATGAGTAACATTTTTTCCTAATTTCCAACTGAGCCTCCCACACTGTGATTTATGGCCATTACTCCTTGTTCTGTGTTATGACACTACCTACCCTGAACTTGGCTGTCATCTCTGGTGCTGCTGTGCAGGCAGAGACCAGTCCCTGACTTCTGTTTTAACAGGACAAACAAGCCCAGCACCCTCAGTCCCTCCATTTCCATCCTGTGCTCTTGACCCAGAGTATCCCAGCACCTTCTGCTGAGCCTCCTGTCGATTCTCTTGGATTGGGAGAGCCAAAACTGGGCACAGCATCAGCAGCCCCATCTACCTGACTTTGTCCAGCTTCAGTGCCAGGTCCCTGCTCTGCTCCTTCACTGCCTTTTTCCTTGCCAAACTGGTACACAGAGATGTCTGGGAGCTGCTTGTGCCTGCTCAAAGCAGTGTAAAAGAGGCTTTGAGAACTTCAGCGTTTTTCTCATTGTAATCTTTAGGTCACCATCCCAGCTATTGGCAAAGCCATATTTTTCTGTTGTACTTGGCTTTGGAGACATTGGCTTCTGTGCAGGACACACCAGAGGCAGAAACTCCATCCCTCTGTTACCACATAGATAGAGGCATGACTAGAAAAAAAATGAGAGTATGACAGGTTTTTCCATGGATGAATAACTTCTGTGCCCTGGGGACTGTAAATAGCTGGTATAAATCAATGCAAATTGGCTATTACTAATCTTGCCAGTAATGAAGTGAGAATGAATGGAGTACAAAGATGAACTTTACATATCGTTAGCACCAATCTGCCTCGCTTAGTTTATGGGCAAGGCTCTACCTAGGAGGTCAGTTGGCAAAACTTAGAGGGTTGTTTTTTTTTTTTTTTTAAATCATGCATTTGTGCTGCAAAGAAATGTCTCTCCAACATCAAGTCCATTTGGGGATTTTACAGTTATGAAAACTCGAAAACAATTGCCTCATAATTTCTCAAGCACTCAGCAGCAAGTACTTTCATTACAGTGCTTTAGCATCACAGTATATCATTTAATCTGTTTATTACAAGTGTGTGATATAAGCACTGAGGAGTGTAATTTCAGAGTAAAAGTTCACTTTCAGTTTAGCTCTCAAACAGAAAATGGAATGATCTGTAACAGAGAAAAAAAATTAAGACTATTCTTGTTACCCTATAACAGCAGAAAATGAACATGAATGAGGATAATGACTGGATATTCTTCAAGAACATTTCTCATAAAGCAGACACTGTAGAAGTTATAAAAAGAGAATTTTCCACTAGGATTGGAAATCAGTTTGAATCGGCATAAACATTGGGGTTTGCATAATTTTAAACTATTTGTTCTAAATATTTATTTTAATTCTATTTGTTTTAAATATTTGCTCTCTCCTGCTTGAATCTTTCAGAGGGAAGAGCCAATATAGTGTAAGAGCAGCTGTTCAGCAACACCTATTATTTGCTTACATTTCATGACTAACATGAGGCACCCCATCATTAAAATGAGAGTTAGGAATTGGCTCTCCTGATTTGCTTCCTAACATTCCATAATTTTGCTGAGGATATGACCTCATCCAGCTCTCCACACCACCTAAGAATCTGGACTGGTTGATGAGCATGTTAATTTTCCTTCTGATGAAGTATCAAACTTCACTAAAGGGCTGAAAGATAACCTTCAGTTTGATTTATAAAGAAAGCTTTAGATATCCTTTTCTCAGGACTAATGGATGGTTGATGGCGTCTTCAGCAATGTCATTTCTATATTTTTTATTTCTTCTTGACATGTTAGAGTCCCAAACTTGCAGTCCTGGTACTCAAAACTCCTCATGAGTGGATCCACACATGGAAGCATTCCAGTACAATGCATGAGAGACCCTGCAACATTACAGAGTAAAGGACATGCAGAAAAATGTTGAAATAATAAATTAACATATCAGATTTTTAGAAAGGAACTCTGCTAATGAGTGCTAGACCTACTTGTCATCAGTCTGCTCCTAAGGCACAAACAGGAATTTTTAACCTAGCAAAGGCACTGCTGGCAGCAGCAAATGGCTATTTCTTGTTCATTTTTTGTTTATTAAAATGAATGTGCTAACATCAAAACAGTCTGGATTTTGCAGAAGCACAGAACTGTCGTATATTTCTTTCTAACAACGTGTATGATGTTACCACAAGGCTGATGGCTGAGATGTGAGATCCAGCAGAGACTATGGCAAGTAATTTTGTTAATATTTTTGCACTGACTTAATTAGAAATGAGGAGTTTTTTAATGATTTAGTTAAACTGATGCAACATCCTGTAGTGGACATAACCTTGCAGATGTAGAGATGTTCTTAGTATGTAAGTAATCATAGTAAATTATAATAATATATCTTAGTAAATTAAATAAAATATCTTAATCAATTGCATCATGATCATATTCAAAATTCCCTTTCTGTCTTCCCATTTTGCCATATGTTATATGTCAGACAGAAAGTATTTTTCTGTAAAAAACAAACCAAGGTTACTACAGCTATGCATGGACACTGTGCATTTCTCTGTGTAGGGAAAAGTGACCACAATAGTTATTTCTGAAAAAACTATCCATAATAGCTCCCTGTGTGGATATTCTAGTCTGGAAAAGTCATGGGTCAAATAAGTCATTGTAGAATAGCTGATCCTGCAATAGCAATTCCAGTCCACTTTCCAGTGTAGAAAAGTCCTTAGTCAACAGCTCCAAACTCCTGTTCCTGCCAGAAGATTTTTCTCTTTAGAGAATAATATAAATTTGTTCTATTCAATTCTTTAAGGCCCAAATTCTGCACTGAACTCCCTTTGGGAACAATACTTGAGATCACTCAGGGAGAACTTTATGTTATAGTTGTTTGTATTTATGTGCACAGACTCCACAGTTTTATTACACAGACATTTCATTAACACCTTCCTTTGGCTGTGAGCTGTACACTCCTTTGGCTGTGGGACATCTGGGTGATTCCTCTGTTCCAGTACCTCCTAGATCCCTAAAGCAGCAGGCAGAAAGCTGTCTGGAAGAAGATCCATCAAACCAAACCCAAAGGTGTTTGGTGGCTGTGCTGGCCAGCAGCAATGGGACGAGGCAAAACAGGGCAAGACGTCACCCCTTCCTCCAGGGCCGAGTGCAGGGGATGGGTCACAGCAGAGACAGCCAGCTGCCACTTCTGAGGCTGCTCTGAGAACAGAGAAAAGAGTGGTCTGTGCAGAAGGACTTGGAAAAATGTTTGAATGGGCTAAAATTGTGTCCTGAAAAAAGCAGCACAGTCTCCAATGAAGGCTGTCCAGCGATCTCACTGCATTCACAGCTGCTTGTGCAACAGCTCAGTGAGAAATGTTTTGGGCTGTATTCATGTTTATATTTGAATCATGTTTTTTTCTCTTCTCCAGTAGGAAAAAAATAAAAAAGAAAAACCAATATAAGACATCCATGCTATTTTTTTTTTATTTGATATACTTTGTGCTGAGCCTTAAGACCCTCAAAAGCAAAGGTTGCCATTTATGCAAAATTACATCACAGTGCCCCTGGCATTTTTGTGGTGTGGACCAATTAACATTAGTAGCTTAATTAAAATCACCAAATGCATTTTAAAGAATGACATAAGGTTGATTTTAATCTAGACTTCCAAAAATGAAGTAGAAAGTTAATCAGCTGCCCCACCCATCATTTATATGGCCCACAGTGCTCAGTGTCAGAACTCCTGTGTCATCCTCTGACTTCATTTTCCCCAGGGAATACTAAATAGTTAATAACAACTGTCTGAAGTCCACCCCAAGTTTTACCTGTTGGTAGAAATCTGGGGTCGTGACACCACTAGTGGAGCATTCCCATAAACACAGCAGATTTAGGTTCAAATAGTTTTCGTGTACAGCAGGTGGCATTTTCGTGTTTAAAGAGTAAAACCACACCTGAGTGTTCGTGCTTTCTAGGATTTTGCCAACAAAAGGAAAGCAGAAAATAAGGCATCTCACTTTTTGAAAGCCAGAACAAATGGTGCAGCTGTTTTCAAGACTGCTATTTTCAAGCTGTCATATGAGCATGGAATAGAAGTCACTCTAGCTTTCCAGTTATATTTTTGTACAACTATCTTTCATTTGTTTGTTTCAACATATTTTCCCTTCAACATGTTTTTTTAATCAGAATTTTTCCTAATAGGCTGGAGGAGTGTCCTATCTTAGTGTGAGACCAGTTCAGGAGAGAGGGAGGAATAGTGACTAAGATAGTACTGGGCAAGCTCAAACTCCTCAGCATGAAAAAACTATGTGTTCAAATGTTCAGCCATACAGTGCTGCCTGTTTGTAGCTTAATTATTACGAGTGCATGTGGAATTTATGCTAAATTATTAAAAAGTAATCTTTTATTTAATTTACTTTGTGTTTCTTTGTCTCAAATACCTATTTCGCCCTGCCACAAAAAATACTTTACTATCCCTAAAAGCATTAGAAAATGTGGATCTCAAAATTGACAGAGGTTAGATGAAAGATACTTTTCCTTTTAAGAATGGTCTATAGAGTTTATTTCTGGCTGAAAGATAAAATACCAAAAGAGGGGATGGTAACAAAACCCCACTTCCTCTTACAGTGATTTGACTTACCACAGAATAAATATTTTGCACGTGTCTCTCACTCTGGAGCCCGGAAGACTGCACAAATGCATGTTTTTTGGGTTATTCTTTATTAACCACCGATGTTATTTGGAAGGAGATATCCCATTTGAAGTAGTGAGCTGTTAGCAGTGAATGACATTTCATCTCCTGTTTCTCTGGGCTTTGCTCATTAGAAATAGATCAATAACTTTTCAGGTAATTGGCAGGTGATGGATGTTGCTCCCGTTTCACCACCGTGTTAAATTTAACAGTTTCTGAGTGGTAACACTTTCTCTGGCACCTGTAGTGCCATCTACTGCACAGCTTGGTAGAGGCAGGACAAGGGAACTCCATCCCTCCACTGCGTCCTTCCCATCTTAACATTTAAAAATGGTTCCTCATTTGCTTTCCTAGTAATTTTCCTTCTTGTATATATACATATAAATGTATATAAATACACATTGGAGTATATATTTATAAACATTTTTCTATAAATGTATATATACGTATTTCTGTAATTTTTAAACATCTGCAGTCGACATTTGGAATTCAATTTTGGTGGGTTTTTTGACAAAAAGATTTTAAAAAGGAAAAAAAATAAAGAAAGAGGACGCTAGGAAATTAATCTGCTAGTCCATTTATTGATTTTAGTTCATTTACTTATCATATTCTGGATACAAATTTATCTGGTTAGATATATTTATATTTACATATATGTGTGCAGTATTAAGTTGGAAGCATGGAAGTTTTTGTTATTGTTACTTCTTTTTGTTAAATCAGGTATAAACACTAAGTATTTTAGCTGGGGTTTTTTATGATCACTCTTCAATGCTGTGAAGAAGGAAGTCATTAAATTGGCTTCTCAAAAGTTGGTGTATTTAGTTTTGTTTGTAATTTGTTGCTGGGGGCATGGTGTAATTTTTGGCAGTTCCATATCAAATAAAAATCTGTTGATTTTGATGTCGAGCTGCTGGAAAGAGCTACAGAGATTTTTACATAAATATTTCCGGAGTGATCTCAAGTTACCTAAAGACCAAAGACTTAAGATGAAAGATCTGAAAATTTCAGTTTTTTAATTCTCCTTTCTTTGGCTTCCCCCTGTTAATTGAAGCACCTTGTGCTCACATCATCATAGCCTGAGGTTTTCCTTGAATAAATCAATGCATGAATTTTTTAATTATCTACCTTGGCTGGATTTGGATTGCTCACTCATACGAGTACCAAAGAAGAAGGTTCAGTGGCAGTAGCTAATGGAGCAACATTTTAAAAACTACATCATCTAACTCGCTAACAAGTCTAAGCATCACCATGTTTGAAATGCTGTTGGCTGGATTGAGCACAGCTTCCAGTATTGCTGACTGCTGTGCACTAAACATGATGTTATCAACACTGAGCTTTGAAAACTTTTCCCTAGAAAGGACAAGCCTTTAGATATTTATCTCCTAAGTAACTTCGAACACTCTCAGAGAGATCTCTAGTGAGGAATCAATTATGATGACATAGTTAGGAGTTGAAAACACACCTTGGCGTATGATAACTGCAAAGGTAAGAGCAGTTTAAGTTTGTAATATTTGGGGGTTTTTGCCATGGAGCTGATGGTGTAGGAGCTCTGATCTCTGCACACAAAAACACTGCAGAACCAGAGAGTGCCAAGGAGCACCAGGGGGATGCTCCTCTGGCCTGCACCAGGATTTCCAGGAGTGCTGCATTTTCTCTTTGCAATCACCACAAATTTAAACATTCTGAAGTGAAAGACTAGGGGTTTTTGCAGGAAAAGCTGAACATCTAAAGATGAAATGCACCAAAATACTCATAATGTGCTGGGTTTCTTCCCAAATTCACTGTCTGTGTCCATCTGTGTCACTCACTGTGCAGCGCTGCCCTCTGGCCGGAGATGCCACATGGAGAACAACAATCCCAGTTCAGCCATAACCCTTACAAAATCTAGCGTTCTTTTCTTAAATTTCAGCTTCTCTGGAAGCCAGTGATTCATGACTCTTAGAATTGGGGTTTATTGTTTGTTCAGAATACAAGACTTTAACAGCACATTGAGAAAGATTTGACAACATATCGCAAGACTGTCGTAAACCTTCGGAATGCTGAAGGCAAATGATTAAAAAGTAGCACTAAATCTTTAATCTCTGTAGAAGTTGAATTCCACTTTGGGGAAGGACGTGGATTTTTCAACAGCTGGAGCTGCACTGGAGTTCCACCTCCCTCAGCTTCGCACCAGTCAGGAACAGACATTTGAGATTACGGGAAGAGGAAAATGGCCGGATGAGAAAGGTACTGATCAGCTGTTTGGCCGCTTCCCAGCCAGCCTGGTTGGGTTTATCCCAGCAACCTGGGTGCTGTGGAGTTTGTGGGCAGACATCAGCCCCACGGACGGGCCTGAGGGTCAGTGTCCGGAGCAGGCCATGGCCCCTCAGCGTGGGCGGGGCCACCAGCTGTCCGTCAGAAAAAGGCGGGAAAAGCCCTCAGGCATCAAAGCCAGCAGGAGTGGCCTTTGGTCAGTCAGGACAGGCGGGAAAAGCCTTTGGTCAGTTAGGACAGGTGGGCAAAGCCCTTCGTTGGTTAAGAAGAGTGGGAAAATCTCTCAGTTGGCCAGTCAGGATAGGAAAAGCCCTCAGCTGGTCGGAAAGGGCGGGAAAAGGCTCAGGTGGTCGGAAAGGCCGGAAAAAGCCCTTGGTCTGCCATTCTGAAATGACAGGAAAAGTCCTTCGTCAATTAAGAAAAATGGGAGAATCCATTGGTTGGTCAGGAAGAGCAGGAGAAGCCCTTGGTTGGTCTGGAAGGGTGGGAGAAGCTCTAAGTGGGTCAGGGTGGTGAGGAAAAGCCCTCAGTCAGACAGGGTGGGTGGGAAAAGGCCTCAGATGGTCAGGACAGGGTGAGCCAGCTCCTGCTCACCATAAAGGAGGAACAAACCCTCAGCTGGTCAGTCAGGAAGGGTGGGAAAACCTTGGCTTTGGTTTCTACAGCAAATTTCTGCCTTTTCTCTGTGACTCTGTGGTTTGAGCTCAGGTCATGAGTTTTACATCCAGCAAGCAGAAGAGCCATTTCCAATTTCTGTGATAACCTCTTTTTGTCTCTTTTTAACAGGGCTTCTTCCCTGCCCAGAGAAGCTGGACTGGCCTGCACCAGCCTTAATGGAGAAGCAAAGTTTGTGTGAAACACCAGCTGGGAACAAGGCCAGCCTCAGGGAAACAAGTCTGTCTGGTCAGGAGAGCCACGTCCCCAGGTAAAAAAATGTAAAAAATAGCACCTTTACTCTCTTTCTGTGATAATGCTGAAGTAGTTAGGACACTATTGCACCAAACAGGCTCATGCTGAAGCAAAATCATAATCCAATACAAAAATAAATGGGGTCTCGGGTTTCAAACAGCATCTTCATTCTCTCAGACCTCTCAAAAAAGTCCGTGGCTACAGAAATACAGAAAACTGTGACAAAATGAGCATATTGAATTACACCAACAGAAATCCCTCGTCAATTTTTAAAGAGACTTTCTGCACACAATATAACAGCCTCAGCAGCTAGAACAGTCTGGGAGTATCATGAAGGTATTTTAAAAAGAAAAGGATATTATTAACAATATTATCTGGAGATTTCTTTGTCTCTGGCTCATGACTTCAAGCAACACATATTCCTAGGTTTTGGAGTATGTTAGTTTCTTACATTGCAAGTTTTTGTTTGTAACTGTTTCTTTTGGTTATCTTGTTAGTTTGCTAAGGTGCTATAATATGAATATTTTATGCTATTTATGTTGAAGATCTGTATAGAAACAAATATATTTGTTTCTATATAGAAACAAATATCCACTCTGCTGCAACCTGTTAGAAATGATCAGGCAAATCCTGTGAGCTGTGCAACAGTTCCCTTTCTCTGCTCAGATATCATTGTTAACTAAACCACACAGTGAATTTTAAGCCTGCATACTTGGCCAGTGTCATATGTTTGCTTATTAAAATTCAGATAATCTCTGCAAAAAAATATCAGCATGAGGCACACGGAGACTTCCTGTCCTCTTCCTCCTATTTTGCATTTTACATATTACATTTCCAACTTCTGTTGGCTAATAAATGGGGAAATTGAGATTGGAACAGAAACCTAGACTTGCAAATTCTGCAGCAAACTTTGAAGTATATCTGGAATATTAAGATAGTTAAAGCAGACAGAATCAAACAAATAAGTAAAATATTTATGAGTACCAAAGGAATGATGTTATTTAGAATTCCTGCCTATCTGTGTGTTCTTTCATCCATTGGCCCATACAGGCTTTTATTGCCCTCAACAATAATTTTTTGTTATGCTGGAGCTTTAAATTGCTCTAAAAAGAATTATAATCTAGTCTCAGGAAAGTGGAGAGAGGGTGGAAGCTGAGCTATAAAATGGAAGAAACATATTCAGCCGACAGAAGGGAGCTTTAATGACAGGTCATCATTGTTTAAGGAGACTCTGCTTAATTTAAAAAATCATTCTTGCTGATTTGAGGTAACTCATTTTGTGTGGCATGCACTGGTATTGACTCATCTTTTCTCTGTATATTATTTAATGACAGAATTGGACTTTTGCTGATAAAACTTGGAGCTAAAAAAAGTTCCATGAATTCTTTAATTCCTACCTAGACTTAGGACAGTGCAGGGTACACTTGTAATTTTAAGGACAGCTGAAATGCTGGAGTCAGATTGCTTATGAAAATAAAAAGCATCTGTCATAACACTCAAACCAGCCTGGAGTTTTGCTGTAAGGGGTCTGCTGCAAGGCTACTTTGTCTTTTTAGGTGAAAGATACAGATTTGATCCTTTCCATGGTCTGTTGAGACTGAGCCTTCATGTAATTAAAATCCTTAACAGTTTGTTCAGGGCAGCAGATCAAAAGGTTAATGTGCAATGGTACAACAGGAAGTATTTGTACTCTTGAACACTTTTTTAAATTTATAGCATTTAAAAACAACTTTGCCAAAATCATGGCCAAAGCCAATATTACCTCATTTATAGTAAAACATTAATCATTAGTCACAGACCAGCCAGTTGGTCTAGATGTTCAGCTGGTGAAAAATCTGATGGTTACAGGATTGAATAGAAATATACTTTAAATTGTGTCCTCTAGTCATGCATTTGCAATGGAAAGCAAAGGTTTAGGGAAACTGAGCAAAACAAAGCTAAAAAAAACAATTGTTCCTCCACATTACTGAAACTAACGTATGCTGTAAACAGTTTTGGCTCACCTGATTTTTGTAAGAGTGGAGACAGTTGATAAAACTTTAAGTAGAACTAGATTTTGTCACATGATCTCTGCCATTAATTCTCTTTGTTTCAGTTCTGAGGTTCTTGAAGCAATAGAAAATGTTATCCAAGGTGTACTTCAAAGCCTGGCCCAAAACAAAGCACCTGTTCTCACAGTGGCTAACAGAAGAGACTGGAGGAACATAGAGTAAGTAGTAAATATTTAAGTTCTGCCTCCTATTAATAGAAATGCCATGAATATGAATTTGATTATGTAACTTCCAGAAAAGTTAATCATATATAATCATTCTATAAGCGTTAGAATCAAGAAATAATTTTTAAAAGTAATGGACAAATAAAAAGCAGTGCTTAGTAACCACTCAGAACAGGCATCATGTATTAAGTAATAGCAGACCATAGCACAAAGGGAAATGTAAAACTGCTGTAATAGGGGTTGGAAAGGAAAGGGAGGTCCTATAAACAATCCTTTTCTGGAAGCTGTAGAAACCAGAAATGATAGGTTGTGTTAGAGTGAAAAAACCTTGTTTAGGCTGGAAGAAATCACTGGCAATTCTGTCCTTCAAAGCCTTTGAGTTCTTCCTCTTTTCTTTTTTTCTGCTTTTCCTCATGGTATCACATTTCTTAAAATGACAGTGATAAACTGATGCTTTTATTCTTCAGAGAAGATGCATCTCACCTCTCCCTGCTGTGTTTCCTACCTGTGTGCTGTTCTAAGCTCATTACCAGCAAAATAAAGCAAACCAAGTTTCCAGTACATTATTTAAATTTCAGATCTTCTGCCAGCTGACCTCGACAGGGTCAGAGAAAGAGAAACTTGTCCTCCTTCACAGCACATTCTGTGATTTGTAGAAGTTGCTCATGCAACAGTATTTTTCCAAGGAGTTCATTTAAACTGAAAATCATCAAACCTGAGAGATTAGCTGATTTCTACAGCACATAAGAAAAAGAATAAAGGAAGAATCAAATCTGTCTCTGGCCTTGTAAGAGCTTTGGACATCAGTGGGTTAAAGGATATTCAGGTTGATGAGATGGCAGAGGTGCTTGTAAATGGACACATTACAAACATTTAAGGTTGAGGAAGCACAGCAAACTTTCCAGGCATAACACTCTGGTGGAATACTCATTTAATGAGAACAATAAACTTCTGCCAATCAAAAAACCTGAGAGGCCTGAAGGTAATCAGTTAACTGAAAGGCTTGCAGGTTCCAGGGAATTTAATGGCTTGTGTCTTGATAGTTTGACAAAAATGTTTCACTCAGATGTCTGTAAAATTAAAATACTCTTACAAAGTTTTGCAATTTTTGGCAGTCTTTGGGGAAATGGCATTCCACGCTAGAAAAACAAATGTGAGCTGCTAGTTACCATCTGAACACATATGGGGGAAAACGTTCAAATTAAAACGAGCTAAAATCACAGTACGTTAAAAATAAGAGTCATCAATCACATCAAAAAGAGCAGAACCATTATTTCTGGTGGAGAAGTGCAATCTCAGATATGTGTTACAGAAAACTACTCTGCTGGAGCAGGCACCTGGGAAGAATGGAGCGATCCAGGTTCAACCTGAGAGCAACTCGGGGGAGGCTCGATTACACTTTTCCTCTTTTCAGTTACAACGCTGGGAGCAGGCAAAAGAAAAGCACAACTAACTTTAAAATGTTGCAACACAAAGGCAATAAAGTTACTTTAAAGCGGGCAGGCAGATGCTACGTCGGGCTGTCCCTGCAGATTCGAGCAGCGGGAGTGCTCTGCCACCCAAAGGACGCACGGAGCAAAACCTTGCGCGAACGAATTTGGAAACACGGCGCGGTTTGGGATAAAATCATAGCCGTTAAACCACCAGCACTTTTTAAATGTACATTGAAACGCTGAAATGAAAGAGAATGCTTTAGGGGCAGGATCATAAGGCACGAAATTAATTTGAAGCAAAATAAGGAAGTGTCCTTAAGAAAATAACTGATTCTTCTGGTGAAATGTGCACCTGCAGATGTGAAATGGTGAAGCATGAAATAGGGGAGCTCTTTGAGGCTAAACAACTGTTTAGAGAGCAGGATACACCCCCTTTTTGTTTCCAATACTTAATAGCAGAATACAACGAAGTTATCCTGACAATAATTTAAGGGCGTAATTTAGATAATATTTTTGTATTCTGAAATAGTAACACTTTTTCATACAGTCCACAGCAGGAAGTCACTTGTGTCAGATGATTTTTATTTTAATAATGATTCAGATTTTTTTCTTCTAATTTATTCCTTTGTTTTCATATTAAGTAATTACCGATGCTGATATATGAACAGCTCTAAACATGCATTAAATGCTTTTCTTGCCTCTATTTTTTTGTCTGGAAACATATCTACTTTATACTTTAACTCAGTCTTGAAGCATCTTCTTGAGAAACTTTTTTGCTTTATTCCTTTGGCTACCCCAAGCTGATGGTTTCTGTGCTGAGTCTGAAAACAGCACTGCTGTGTATAAACATAGGAAAGGGGTTTCTGAGTTACCTTGCAGAGAACAATTTACCTGCACTCAAAGAGTTTGCAGTTTACTGTGTTTGTTTGCATCATGTCAGATTTAAAGATTCTGTAGGTCTACAGATGATACCAGGTTCTACTACAAAACAAATAAGAAGTGACTGCCCTCAATCAGCAAGAAGATTTGGTAAGTTAAAAAACAATCCAAAGCAAAGTTCTTGGGCTTTTCTTTCATTTTCTTAGTTCCCAAGTTCATAAAAAACATGTTATGCACTACAAATTGGAAATGTGTGGATGATATAACCTGATACTATGATCAGCCTTTCAGCTTTTGTCTTTTTTCCTCTATTAAATTATAGTGAGGAAAATTAATACAATATTCTTAGAGTCTCTCCCCTCCCTTAATGGATATCAACTAAAGGCATATTCAATAAGGCCTAATGTAAAAACATCATCCTTCTTCAAAAAGCTGGCTAGGAAAGGAATCTTGGAATACAGACAATAAGCTCATTTCTTTTTCTAACTCAGTCATTTCATTTCTTGGCCTAGACAGTAGTGCATACATTCCCTCACTTAACTCCCCCACATTTTTTCTCATTGTGCTAGAAAGTAATGAGTCTATTGAATAGTACAATCTCTCTGTATTTTCACAGTCCATTTCAAACTTTTATTTATGGGACAAAAATACGGTCTTATATAAAGACAAATTATTGTATACACATTACTGAAAATTGATAGGATATTTTGTAAAATGCATTTTTTTCAGCTCTGACGCTCAAAATATTATCAGTGATCTATAAGATGGTGCAGAGCAACACTTATGCAACTAAAAGGTAACAGAGTCAATTTCTGCATTTTCAAATAAAGCTGTGATTTAAGCATGTTTTTGTGAAAATCAGCCTGTGGGATGCAAACCTGCAGGATTCCTGTGGATAGAATGTTTTAGGTTTATCTGGTTAACCGTGTTCTTTATAAAATTCTCATGAGCCTGCAGCTGTTTCAGTATTATAATTACAAATACAATATTTTGTCTTGATAGAGATATATATTATTCAGATACTCTGCTGTTTGGTAGCCAAAGTGTTGTGGACCAAATAATCAATGACATTTCTTGCATGCTTAAGATACCTCGGAGAAGTCTACATGTAGTAAGTGGCTTCTTATCAATATTTGTGTCATTATTTCCAAATCTTGTTAAACTGAAAGGGGAAATATCACAAAAAGTTGTCAGCTAGAATTAAATAGTTAAAATAGAAAGTCTCATTGGTGCTAATGAAACCTAGTTATGGTTTACTGTAGCATTCAAAAGGTTTTTTTTCTTCACAGAAAATTCCTGGAGTTTGCTTTTTCCAAAGGGTTTGGGACAAACTGCCAGCTGAAATCACAGGGGCTTTTGTTACCATCTAGTGAAGGCTGTGCTTAAACTCCAGAGTGCAAGACACCTGTTTACTCAAGTTTCTATTCAAATGAATTGATAATTTGGGGTTAAATGAAAACTTAAAGTACATCAGAAATGTAATTACTAGTCAAATTGACTCATATATCATGTCTTACAAGGGTTCCTCCATACCTAAAATTATTTATTGTAAATAAATCCTTATGCCCATGGGGACAAAACATTGCTGAGTGTTTAAAAGGCTGATGGCAGTGAATCACTGCTTAGCACCAGTCAGAATTCTTTTCAGAGATTTCTTGCTTTGTCTGTGCAATATAGTAACTCCCCATTTACTCTGTACAACTTACTATTTTTTCCAGCTGTCTACAACTAAAGGTTTTGTTGCTGGTAATTTAAGTTACACTGAGGAAGATGGTACAAAAGTGAATTGTACCTGCAGTGCAACAGTATGTATTATAAACCACAAACAATCCATAGCATCTGCCTGTACAAGGTATCTGCACCCCTCATGGCTCAGGTTACAGTGGACATTTATTGCACAAACCTCTGCTTCTGGCAAATTGAGGCATCACAACCTGGGTGAATTAAACAGATGAAAACGTTGCTTGACTGTATCATAATTCTGAAGCTTAGCTCCAGACTCAGCAGGAATAAATCTTTGGATATGGTTTTTAGCACTACCTTCTGCCATGGGATCCTTGCAGAGGAAGGTGTATATATTATATATCTTAGGCTTTATGTTACAGTGTTCTGTCAAATGAATGCCGGGTTGTTAAAGAATCCTGGGCACTCTGAGCATACAGCACATCTGTCTCAGCAGATTGAATTCTGGGAGAGAAAGAAAACAAGTCAAAATTGGTTTTAGGGGATGAGATTCAACTGGCCTACTCCTGAAAGATTTTCTACAGCAGTGCTGAGTATGAAAGCAGAAATAAAACTCAGACTTGCTGGCTGCTGTCACACTTTCCTGAAAAATGTGTTCATTGTAAGGCTTAGTTGGTCATTTCAAAATTGAAAGGTAGCCTCAGGTGCCCATTACATTTGTTTGTAAGCATGAAGGCCCCTGTTACTGATCTCCATGTTTGTATTTGCTGAGTTGTTCCACCCTGGCCCTGGGGGTGATTTACAGTCAGGAGTTAAAACAGACCACACACTTCCATATACACATTCTCTTTGACCAAGCTCTTCCCCCAGTTCTTCCTGTTTTCTCATCCATATGCTTGCCAGATTCAGCCAATCCTAATTGAAGATGTAAAGTAAACATCACCACGTCGTCAAGTTGTTCCAAAATACTCATAAAATCAGGTTAGAGGTCAGTAGAAGAACGGATTTAATAGCCTTACAAAAAGAATGTTTAAATGTTTAAAGTCTGTATCAAATTTGCAATCTTCACACCAATTAGACTTTTTTTTTTTCTGGCTAAGACAGATGAAACATTAGTCAGGGTATCACTATCTCCATCATGCCCATAAGATGAACAATTTTCTGCAACAGTGGCACAAATACTTTTGAAAAGCATCTTGTTATGACAGGAGGACTCCTAGACCACTGCACAATAGTGCCCAGGAACGGTTGAATACACTTGTAAAGAGGTGAAAATGTCAGAACTGATCTTGCATATAGAGGAGGAATGGTGGTTTCAGGATGAAATCGTGTCCTTCATTACCTAATGTTGTTATTTTAAAATATATCATTTTCTCTATTTAAAATTATTAATCTTCTTTTTGTTGTTTTAGGCAGTCACTGTGCCATCTAATGTTCAAGGAATTAAAAGTATCCTTTGAGCAAGAACTCTAATCGTAGATGGAAAAAAAAAAGAAAGTAAAAACAAGGAATATTCCAAGTTAAACAACGTTCTGGTAATTTTTGCTTTCCTTGTTGGCTCTGAAATTGAGTCATGGTCACTGCTCTTGGCTCCAGAACAGGTATTTTGGAGCAGTTGGTTTTAATTGATTGGTGTGATGGATCACTTTACATGCAGCTGGCCTTAACACAAAAGATTTAACCTCACATGCCAAATTTATATTAATTGTAGAAAAAGATGCAACTTTCCAGAGACTCCTGGATGATGACTTCTTCAATAAAGTGTCCCCATGTATCATGATCACGGTATGCACCTTGTATTTCATATCCTCCAGCTACCCCTAATTTAAGGAATTGTATAGCATTGTATAGCAG
The DNA here is from genome assembly GCA_013400175.1 of Phainopepla nitens. Classification (NCBI taxonomy): domain Eukaryota; kingdom Metazoa; phylum Chordata; class Aves; order Passeriformes; family Bombycillidae; genus Phainopepla; species Phainopepla nitens. The sequence continues at coordinate 203,922 of VXBQ01009895.1, read as the reverse complement.
CTCAGACTTGGGAAAAAGGCCATCATAAAATTAATATGAAACGTATTTAACAATAACTTCTAAATTTAATTATCCTCATAGAAATTTTGTATCCTCATGAAATTCATATTCTAAAGACTTATTTCCTCCAAACATCTCCTTAGAGCTTGGTAGCTTATCAGCTTCCTGTGCTGCTGCAGACTTGCTGCTCAATCTCAGAAAGGATCAGCTGCTGAGTGACCTTTTGTCCTTCAGGACCTGAGGTTTTGCAAACCCAAACGAAACAGAATTGGTTGACTTTGGATTGTACTGAAAGAGCTACAGAGCCAGGGGAATTAACAGGAATGTGTAAATGAAATATGTGTACAACAAGGAAAAAACATTTCACCATTACTAAGAGAGATAAGCACTTCTACTGTGCTATGCCACACATGGTCCAGCTTCAATCAGTCATAGCAAGAACCTGTTTTATATTGTTCCATTTGTGCCATAAATATTTTTTAAGCTAAAAAAGTGGCCTTCTTACACCAGCCTAGGCAGACACCAGGGTACATATATATATCAGCTCCCAGACCTTACAAATGAACTCCTTGAACAGAGGAATGTCTGATGCTTCTGCAGTGCCCACAATCCAGAACACCTGCCCAGCTGCTCCCAGCCTGGCCCTCCTCTGCACAAAGCCAAAATAGGAGTGTAGAACTTTCCCTGCAAAACAGCTGCTGGAGAAATGTTTCTGCCAGCATTTTGTTTCCTTGCTTGCTTTTAAATGGCAAATGTAAACACACTTGTAGCCAGACGTTGTTTCAGTTGATTTAAATCCATCTGCTTTTCTTTTATTTCTTTAGGGAAGAGGCATACCAGATCTTAACACACGACTTTTGGTCAGGAAGCTGTGGGATTCTTTTCAAATTCCTGTTTTCACCCTTATGGATGCAGATCCACATGGTAAATCTGTAGAGGTTCAAAGGCATAAAGGGAAAGCAAATTTCATTTAGAATGTCCTTTCTCACTCTTATGGGAAGGTTCTGAGAGCCCAGAAATCCAGCACAATCAGAAGGTGATGTACCTACATTGATTCCACCTGAAATTAGGGAGATTACTGCAAAGTGAGAAGCAGCTGCTCAAAGAAATAGTTTTAAGAGATATGAATTACACAGGAGAGAGAAAGACACTTTTATTAATAAGAGATGTTGGAGAATGTGTAAAAGAGCTGATTATCCTTGGGTTTGAATTGACTGCACATAGATAGTGTGAACCATTTAACTATATGAAGGTGACATGCTGAGATTCTGATTGCTTTGACCTAATCTAAATATATGTGTAAACCATAAGAACCTCACTAATCATAAAGCCATAACTGTTGTGCCATAAAATTGATTTTTTAAACAGTCTCCTTAAACATGCCCACTGTGCAGACAAACAGACACTTGACTTTTGCTATTCTGTAACCCAGGTGTAGAAATAATGTGCGTCTACAAATACGGATCTGTGGTGAGTAGATTTTTTCCCCTTCAAATACATGGTTTTGTAGCCCAGCCTGAAGCTGGAATGCATGAAATGCTACAGCCTTTGTCAGAACGGGTGCTGCCTTTTACCAGTTTGTTTCAACAAAAAAAGGTGGTTTTTAGGCCTTGTGTGTCTGCAGAAACAGCTTCTTCCTGCAACAAAAAGAAACTGGATAGTAGCGCCAGGTGTTTCACTTAACCATATTTCACAATTTTTCTCTGCTGCACAGGCAGTTTTCAGACAGTCCAAATAGAAAAGGGTTCACCATTTAGATTTGTTTCTGCCTTAGAAGAGGAACAAAAGCTGGAGGGACCCTGGGAGGAGGAGAACCTAATTGTGAGATGGATGATTCTCCACAAAGTAATGTTATGTTGGTAAAGATTTTATTCTGGCGTGAGAGTTTGCTTAGGGATACTTGTGTTAGTGTGGAACATTATGGAAGAAGAGGCAAGAGGAACAAGAAAGTATTATCATGTCCCATGGCTACAGACAAGGTAGGGAAACAAAACATGGGAGGCAGAGGGCAGGAGCAGATGGGTGAACTGTTCAGTAGAGAAATGGAAAAAGAAAGTCTCAAGTTAAACTAAAGATCACTGAATGTTATAGCTGACCTTTCTTATTTTAGTCAATGTCCTTTGAGGCCCATCATCTCACTGTTCCCTCTGTCAAGTGGCTTGGTCTCCTCCCATCTGACCTCGAGAGGTGAGTTATTTCCTCAGAAGAAAAGGAAGCATCCTTCTGCTTCACAGACAGGAAATGCAGTCTGACTCATTACACAAAAATCCATTTAAATCCATTACTATTTTCATGCACTATTTTGGCTTGTTATAAGGAAATAAGATGGACAAATATATTTTGAAGTGAGTGAGAAAATTTAAGAATTTTATTTTCTTTGCAGATTAAACATATGCAAAGATGCCTTGATTCCATTCACAAAGCAAGATGAAAATAAGTTAGCAAGTATTCAAAAGAGACCTTACATTGCTTGTCAGCCACTGTGGAAAAAAGAGGTTTGTATAAACCTGTTTTCTATTCCTTACTGCCCACAGGACAAATCCTGTATCTGACAAGCTCTGAAGATAGCAGAACCAGCCAGGTTTTGTAGCCCTAAAAGAAGGCAAGACTGAGAAAGCCTGGGCTGTCTCTGAAGCACTTTACAGCTCTACACACACACACATACAATGAGTGGATGGAATTTCCTTATTTAACTTCCTACACACATTAATTTTTCCTCTTTTTTTTTCCTCTTTTAGCTGGAAATTATGGCAGCATCTAAGCTGAAGGCTGAAATTCAAGTTTTAACGTCTCTCTCATCAGATTACCTTTCCAGAGTCTACTTACCAAACAAACTGCAGTTTGGTGGATGGCTATGAATGCTGCTCTGCAAATGAAATATTTTTCTATATATTAATTTGACTACACTTAAGAAAAAAAAAAAAGTGCAGAGTCAAAGGAGTATCTGTCCGTTTCTTGTTCAGTTTCTTCATCCCTGCACCTAGAGCATAATTTTTTTCTTTTTCTTTGGTCAAACTATGAGAGTAATTGTGATTTTACTGCTACCTCCATTCTGTGTTTTCTGCTGTGAAACAGTGCCAAATGCAACAGTACATAATAGAAAAGATAATGAAATATGTTCTTTCTAGCCAGAAAAATGTGAAGTTCAAAAATGTATCCAGGAATTGTTTTGCCTTCTGTCTTAAAGCACAGCATGATGCTGTACCAAGCATTTTATATTTGAAGAGAGTGAAAGACTTACTCAAGAATTTGTTGTACGTGCCCCTTTTTGGAAATTATTTTAAGCACAGCATTGTGAGGTTTTTGTGTTCACTGTAAATTCGGACCTAAAAGGCAGAAATAATTCCTTATTACTGCATGTCTCAAGCAGCTATGAATCTACCAGCAATCAAATTACTAATTGTCTTCAATGAACAAATAAGAAAGCAGATGTTACTGATTAAGAATTTAATAAACAATCCTGTTAATAATGTACACCGTAACAGAATCCGTTGTTCATTTTATTTATTTAGTTGGCTGTAAAACAGTAAAGAGAAGCAAAAAATTGTGGTGATTAAAGTGTACATTAATTTTTACGTGAGGTACTCAGACTGACCGCATAGAAAATACCGCCAAAACTGATCCCCACAGTCATCAGCATGGATCTTACAGACGATATGCTCAGTAGATTTACTTAGCTGGGGTTTTTTCACGGCTGTTTCACCAGCCTTAAACTTGAATTAAACGTCCTTTTTATTTACAGTACAGCGGCAGAGTTACAAGAGGCACTGTAACCTGAACACAGGGCTGCTCCAGCAGCCGCTGTGCCACAGGAGGGTCGGGCGACCTGCGGCTCAGGGACATTCCCAAAAACCACCCAACCCGCGACA
>VXBQ01009895.1:178926-199518 GCA_013400175.1 Phainopepla nitens | reverse complement strand
CAGTGAGGGGCATGGGGGGCTGGCTCTGCCAGGCACGGCCTCAGAGGGGTCCCGGGGTGGCAGTGAGGGGCATGGGGGGCTGGCTCTGCCAGGCACAGACTCAGAGGGGTCCCAGGTGCCAGTGAGGGGCATGGGGGGCTGGCTCTGCCAGGCATTGCCTCAGAAGGGTCCCGGGGTGGCAGTGAGGGGCATGGGGGGCTGGCTCTGCCAGGCACAGACTCAAAGGGGTCCCAGGTGGCAGTGAGTGGCATGGGGGCCTGGCTCTGCCAGGCACAGACTCAGAGGGGTCCCAGGTGCCAGTGAGGGGCACGGCGGGGCTGGCTCTGCCAGGCACGGCCTCAGACGGGCCCGCGGCGGCGTGGGCAGCCGGGAGGTGTGGGGGATCCAACAGCAGCGAGAAGTGTCTTTTTATTTATATATTTATTTCTTTACTATTATTTGGTGTATTTGTATATCCCTGGGTGCCTCCCAGGGCCGTGCTGGTGCAGTGGCTGCGGTGAGACGCCCCAGGCAATGCAGGGCTCAACCTTTGGCTCGTTTGCAGGGCAAGGATGAGTCTGTTCGGATCAACGTCGGGGTTTGGTACCGGAGGTACCAGCATGTTCGGCAGCACCACAGCAGATAACCACAACCCGATGAAGGTACGTGTGTCAGCCCCCTGTGCTGCTCTGGGTGTTAATTTGTCACAGCAGGACCTACTGGCTCATTCTGTAGAAGTAATAACAGCTCAGTTCACAGTTTTGAAAAGTTGTTTTGTCTCCTGTCCTTCATAGGATATTGAAGTAACATCTCCACCTGATGACAGCATCTCTTGTTTAGCATTTAGTCCACCAACGCTGCCGGGTAATTTCCTCATTGCAGGATCCTGGGCAAATGATGTAAGTATTCTCACTTAGGCATGCAGATGAGTAAAGTGCCTAAACTGCAAAATGGGATCCTAAAAGCTTGTGCAGAGCACCTGAACGCTTAACTTGTTGAAGAGCTGCAAAATTTATGTCTGGTTCCAAGGCACTAAGTTTAACATAGTTGATAAATCATCCAGTTTGACAGCACAAACCCAAAAAGATTAAGTTATTGATTAAGTTATCATAATAGGTTTTTTTGGTTTGAAGGATGAGATGCCAGTTGGCTCAGGCAGGGAGGGAAGACAAATGTGGGCAGGTTTTCTACCTGTTGTGTTCTGCCCAGCTGAGGGTTAAGGGTTCTCCAGGACAGTGTGGTGAGGGGTTACAGGTTTGCAAGGCACTCTTGAGGTGGAATTGAAGTTGTGGGGTTGAGTTTTGGCTCTACAGGTGAGAGGAGCATAAGCAGAAAAAATAAGGTTTCACTAGTTCTGAAAGAACCCAGAGTTTGGTATTTATAACCATACCTTTTGTTGGATAAACTAAGGCTGGGGTCTTCAAGATAAGTCTTTTCAAGTTCCTGTTAATTTGGTTTATCTGCATTTGCTTCTCCTGTTCCAGGTTCGCTGCTGGGAAGTTCAGGATAATGGACAGACAATTCCAAAGGCTCAGCAGATGCACACAGGGCCTGTTCTGGATGCCTGCTGGAGTGATGTATGTTGTTATTTAAAAACAAATGCACTTTTTTTTTAACCAAAAATCTGAGGAAATTGCTGTGTGGTTTGCAGGCAGATGAGTGCCACCTGTAGCTGCAGCCCGTGGTTATTGCATAGATATAAATTGCTGTAGATGTGTGCTAAGTGTGTGGGATGGGCTAGCATGGATGGAAAAAGGCTGAAAGTGAGTTTAAAAGTTAGGAGTGTATTAAAAACTGGGTAAAACTAGCTCAGTTTGTTCTTTTATGACACAGTTATAGATATATTTGGGTTTATGTTTCTTCTTTGTCTTGCAATCCCTGTACATGTTACATTGATGTTACACTGTTACCAGAGGAGAATAAGGCTTGGCAGTTTTCTCATTGAGTTCATTCATCTCTTGGTTTTATTCTTGCTTTTTAGGATGGGAGTAAAGTATTTACTGCTTCCTGTGACAAAACTGCCAAAATGTGGGATCTCAACAGTAATCAAGCAATTCAGATTGCACAAGTAAGTAAAGTCCAAAGTACGAATTATTTTTTCTTTTTCTGTTTTTATTAAAAGCTACCTTTCTAATTTTTATATTTTTGAGATAGTGCAGTGCACCTGAACAGGTGATCAAACTGATTTAAAAACCTTGTGCACCTCTTTCCTCTGTTTTATTTAAAACAGCTCTTTCCACTGCTGCAGTGATCTCACTAAGTCACCTTGCTGCATTAGAGGGGGAAAAAACTTTTAAGAAGTCATTCCCTTCACAAATACCAGCTTTCTACTGCAACAATAACAGAATTACAGTTGACATTCTCGAATTAGAAACTAATGTCTGCTTGTAGAATATGTAATTATGGTGACTAAAATTAGTTGCCAGTTATAATTTAAGAAGAGTTAGTCCCTTTAAAGATTCTTCTTGCATGTGTGCTTGTCCTTTCTTTCTTCAGCATGATGCTCCTGTGAAGACCATCCATTGGATTAAAGCACCAAATTACAGCTGTGTGATGACAGGAAGCTGGGACAAAACTCTGAAGGTATGATTTTTACCTGAACAAATGGACACCAAGTGTGCTAGTAATTTGTGTATAACAACATTTATGTGAAGTGAAAATATTTTATTGAGCTGTTACAATTAATGGCATAGACTCACATCACAGAGTTGCACTACTGTGACTATAACAAGAATGAAACAGTTCCATTCTCTCTCCTGTAGTAATTTGAGGAGTCTCCTGAGCTCCAGGTGTAAGTTTGTTTCTTTCTCTCTTCCCATCAGTTCTGGGATACCCGTTCCCCAACACCTATGATGACACTGCAGCTCCCTGAAAGATGTTACTGTGCAGATGTGGTAAGTCAGGATATGTGGTGAGCTGGGTAACTGGCAGTAGGAATAAGTTTTGGGGGCTTGTGTAGGACAGGACTTGAATACTGTTAGTGTTTGATGTCTGTGGGGTTGTAGTACTAGAACATCATCTGATCTTCTTGATCAGACCCTGCGAAATAGGGATTTTTGTCATACAAAACACACTGGATGTCCTGTTAACATCACAAAAATCAGCATGAGGACTGAGCTACCCTTAGTTCTGGGCAGGTTTGTGAACCACCATTGCACTTCACACTGGCAGAATTAGCTCATAATTAGAAGATTTTTGGTGTGTTTCATTTCTCAGTGGCAGGGAAAAACTGCCTTGTTGTGTTTGAAGATGTGTGAATAAATAAACTTTTTTCTTTATCTGCTTCCTGTTTCCCTCCCTCTCATTCCTGTAAGTTTTCTTCAGGGTGTTCTGCCATGCAATTAACACAAGTATCTCCTTCCAAACTGTTTCCCAACCTTATCCAGGTTCATCCTATGGCAGCTGTGGCCACTGCAGAAAGGGGTTTGATAGTTTATCAGTTAGAGAACCAACCTTCTGAATTTAGAAGAATAGAATCTCCTCTGAAACACCAGGTAAACAATGATGTTTGTATTTCTACAGATCATTGACATTCTGGGATAGACATTTTTTGTAAAAACATGCAGTGTTTCAAAACCAAGTTATCTTAGCATGGCAGTGACCTGGTGTGCCACTGACGTGTTGCTGATCTTCACAAGGATTTAGAAATTTAAATACAGTTGCCCAAATTCTCAGCAGAATTTGAGCTAAGTCTTGACCTTGCTAGTAGTTTTGCTTTACCTTGCATTGATGACTTTGAAGTTTTGTGTCCCTGTGGAAAAGATGTCTCTGTGTAAAACTCCTTTGTATCTTTCTCAATTTCAGCATCGCTGTGTTGCTATTTTCAAAGACAAAGTGAACAAACCAACTGGATTTGCCCTTGGAAGTATTGAAGGCAGAGTAGCTATTCATTACATCAACCCCCCAAACCCGTAAGTATTCAATAAAACATCCTCTCTTTATTGCTCAGTTCACAGTGATGAAAATAAAAAACCTTTTTTAATTTCTTTTCCAGTGCAAAAGATAATTTCACTTTTAAATGCCATCGCTCCAATGGAACAAACACATCAGCACCTCAGGACATCTATGCTGTGAGTATCCAACATGTATCAAATACACCCTGCACACTCCTAATGTAAACTTGGCTCTGAATTGTTTGTTCTCCTTCATCTTTTATCTTACCCAAGGCTGTCTTAGACACATGTAAAGACCTGTCATAGTCATTCTTTAAGAGGAAAGGCAAATTTTTATACTTCCCATAAAACAAGCATGAGATCAGCCTTTCACTGAATCTGCCTGTCAAGAAGGAGAGTTGACACTTGTTAATTTTGCAGATGCTGAAACAATAGTTGTGTAATGGCATTAATCATGGAATTATTAGGTGCTAGACCAAAAAGATGTTTTTCTTGTTGCTTGGGTGGTTTTTCTTTGGTTGTTTTGGGGCTTTTTCTCAAAAAAACTAAAAAATTAAGAGCTGTATCGTTGAAATGTAGTGCATTTACTCTTGTAGACTTCAGCACATGCTCTGTGGGTGTTCCCATCAGCTGTTGCTGTGTGTGGTGTTTTACCTGGTGGTGTGTATGGCTCTGCAGGTCAATGGGATTGCATTCCACCCTGTGCATGGTACTCTGGCCACAGTGGGGTCTGATGGGAGATTCAGCTTTTGGGATAAAGATGCACGGACAAAGCTAAAAACCTCTGAGCAGCTGGACCAGCCAATATCTGCCTGTTGCTTCAACCACAATGGCAATATATTTGCTTATGCTTCCAGCTATGATTGGTCAAAGGTAAGAAGGATTTAGGCTCGTGTTCATCCTCTTAGTTGACAGCTAAGACTCTTCTTCCTGGAGGCTTTTGCTGTTTTTTATAAGGAATAGGTGAAGCTTTTTGATTTCTAAGAGAGCTTAAAATGGCCGTTTTGGCCACCTGATGAAGTTTGGCATTGAAACTGTGAATTTGTGGTGTTTCAGCTTCAGCTGGACAAGACTGTTGAAAGGATGCTGGTTTGCAGATGTGGATGAGCAAAATGTGAATTGCCTGACTCAGAGGTTGCTGTGGTTGCTCACACTCACTGGGCAGTGTGGCAGTGTCACTGGGCAGTGTGGCAGTGTGGGAACCCTAACAGCTTCCCACAGAGCTTGTGAAATGCACATCTCTGCTGCTTGTGCAGGGAGAAAAACTGTGACTGTGATTATAAACACTTACCCCAGCATCTGAATGCTCTGGATTAAATTTTCACTGCCACTTAGCGAGGATTTTGATGGTGCTCATTTATCTGTTTCTCTTCCACATTTAACAATACAGATGCAGCAGAACCACAGCAAGCCATGATCTGTGGAAAATCAATACTTCCTCATAGTTTAAGGAGAGAGGGCAGCAAGCTTGAAATGTAACTAATTTTCATGGAGGATAATGTTCCTTGTGGTTTTGAGTGAAATGAATGCAGAAATCACATAGATGAACTCAACTGCATGCCACAGAGAGCTAAATTTGAATTACTGCATTGTATTTAGTGCTCTGCCCACATTAAAATATTTATTGGTGCCAGGGCAGATGAATTCTTCAGTTCTGATGCTTGGGTAGATTGCAGTTGTTGGATTAAAACCCAGCTCTATAGAGGTGGGGCAACTGAGAGGCATTTTAGGAGATTTTATTCCATTATCAGTCTCACAGATGGGTGAGACAAAGAAGATGTTACATTCAATGCCTTCATCAGAAGCCAGGCTATTTCCTGGTTATAATACATTATAAAGATTTTTCAGCCTCCACTCCTCACAGGCAGTGGTACCTTTCAGGTCTGTAAATCAGTATTAAGTAGTAAAACCAGTTGCTGCTAAGCCCTGACCTTCCTTCCCAGAACCATTTCGTGTCCATGGCGTTGGTAATTTCCAACAGTAGCTTTATAAGTGTTTACTCTCCCTGATTTGGATACTTGGGTATTAATTTGGTAATGAGTATGCAAATGATATGCAAAGCAGGACATTTGCATCTGCAGCTGGGGAACAGAAAGCTCTGCAGTTGTCTGTAGAACTTGGGCTTCACTTTGAAAAAATGTGACCTTATGTCATGTGAAAGATTGGAAATATAAAGTGCAGCTGGGTGGCCATTAAAGGTTTAGGGTTTTTTTCTGCCTCAAATGACATTTAAAAGAAATCATATTGAGTTCTTGGACTGCATCTGTGAAGTAGAACTTAGAGATATGTGGTTATTTTTTAATTAAAAATATTTTATACTTGAAAAATGGATAAAAGTATCTTAAACTTTACTTTATATGTAAAGTTCTTGTTATTGCTTGTTCAAATAAGCTGTTTCTAATCCACCAGTGTGGTCCAATATCTGCTCTTAAAGGCTTTAAGATTAAATCTTAATAAACCAAACTAATGAAACATTCATAGTCTTACATTTTAAGTAATGCTGATATTTTTTTCTTTGAAGAGAGTAAATGCAGATTAATTTTGTCTTTAGGGTCATGAATTCTATAATCCACAGAAGAAAAACTACATTTTTCTGCGAAATGCAGCAGAAGAGCTGAAGCCCAGGAATAAGAAGTAGTGAGTCTGACTTGAGCTCCTCTACTTGTTGTGCCCTTCCTGCCTCTGCTCTTCTGCCATTTGTGCCCTGTTGCACCATGGCTCAGTCAACTTTGGGTCACAGACAATTAGCAGGAACTGTAAAAATTACACTAAATGTATTCTGACTTGCTGGAGAGAACATTTTCCAAATTAGATACTCTGATGTGTATAAGAAAGAGAGGCTCCTATTGGCATGACTTAACCACTCTCTGTTCCACAGCAATAATGAAATTGCAGCAAAATCAACATCTGGGGTAGAGATTCCTGCTTTGAAGTGCAACCATTTGTATCTCTGGATTTATTTTGTTAGTATTACATTAAAATATGTTAATTATAATAGTTCTGGAGAAGTTGTATAAATACTGTATTTTTTGTAAGTACTTGGAGAATCACCAGTAATTCTTCTCAAAGGAGGCTTGTTTTTTGGTTTTTTTTTTTTTTCTTATTAATAATTCAGGGGTTCTTTCATTGCTTTCTGGTTTTTGAAATGGAAGCATTGTCTGCTGTATGCCAGGAAGAAATGCCTTGCAAATAGTTTTCCCTCCTTTTTTAGATGACTAGGAAGGTATGTTAGGGGCCAAGAGCAGTGACAGAAACTCAAGACAGAAGATGGGCCCAGTGCAAACTTTAGATTTTTCTGACACTCCTGCAGTGGACATGACTTGTGAGCAAACTGCTTTTTCTAGTTCCAGGGAGAAGTTGCAGTGGTGCCAAGTGGTGAAATAGCTCAGAGTTCAGGAACATGAGCAAACCTTTAAAGGTTTTGTTCATAACCAAACCAATGTGTGCAAAATCCCTTTGACCTAAACTTCTTTGAAGCTGACACCTTTTAGAGTTATGAATGTTTTACATCTCTTTGAACATGGTTTTGTCCTGTAACAGGGTGTTCAGGATTGAAAAAAATACTCATTTTTGTATTAACTAGAAAGTAGTGCTGGGGAGCTTCATCTTGATCAAAAATGCTGTGAAACAAAACGAGTGGGTCTCTTTCTGACTTGAATCTACCACTGTTTACTTTTAACTAGCCAGTTGTATACATGCCAAAGTTTTCTTTTTGGAAGTGAATGCTTATTATTCCTGTCTAACTATTGTTTGTTTGATAATGACTGAATAAAAAGGGGATGGGGGGAGCATGTATAGAATTACATGGCATATTGTACAAATTCTCTGTAAAACTGTTACTGGTTTCATGCTGATGGTTTTAGATTCCATGCTACATTTCAAATAAAATTTTTACTAAATGCTTTTTTATATTCAGAAGTTCTGTTATAATAATGTGGGCAAAGCAATGGGTTTCACTTTTAAAAGCAGGTTCTTGGCCTTTCACTGTGATTCAGGGACATTTGCTGAAAATCAGGTCCTCCAGCTGCTTGAGCTGAGAATCCAGTGCATTTTCCAACTTCTGTTCCACTGCAAATGATTCCTGTGGGTTTGCCTCAAAGAATGGGGAAAAGTGGTGTGAAAGGCCCTTTGTTTTGTGAGATGAATCAAGTTCATTGCTATTTCAGCAGCCAGACACCTGACAGTGAGTACAAATGAACCACAGACTCCTCAAACTCTCTCCAGCCCATTGTCTTTCCACTCCAGACTCTTCCCTGTGTTCATCAGGTTTTGCTGGATGGGCATTTTTGGTTTGGTATAAAGGAAAATCCTTTAAATACACCCAGCTCTGCTTTGTTGAGGGATTATCTTTTTCTGTTTTATTTCTTAAGATAGTGTTGTGTTTTTGTTTGTTTTTTTTTTCCTGCTACCTGTATTTTACATAGTTTTAGATTTCACATTCATACACAATTTGTTTCCTTTAAGGTAGGAAAGAGTTCCCAGCCCTTACATCAGTAGCTGGTCATTTGCTCAAACATTTCTTTGGTTTCTGATGATTTTTTCCCTAAGGTTGTGATTGTTATGCAGCAATCTTTGGTTGTTAGCACATTTTTCCAGACTTCCCAGTCAGCTGAATGCCACCAAGCCAGTGCAGGCTGGAGATTAGGTGGATGTGATCACTGAAGTGTGCACAACTCCCACTGCTGTAAACAGGGAAGAATGGAATGTGTCATTGTTTCTTGCTTAAAAAAAAATAAAAATCTCGTTTTGTTTAAATACCTAACAATGTGTGAGATGAAATAGTTCAGCAGGGACATTTCTCTGGGATCCAGTGGAGCTGCACCTACTTCAGTGGTCACTGAGGCCAGCACTGGTGAGTCTTGTTTCATAACACATTATGTGTTAATATGTTGAGTACTTAACTCTGCTGGACTGAATTTCTTTGTCAGTGAGGCTTCAGAATTATTTAGTCATCACTTGCTACTTGTTCAGACTAATTTTAGAAGGACATAGTTTCCATTTTGTTGCTGTGCACATTAGATGTGCTCAGCTGGGAGGAGAGTCAGGCTTTGAACTGAATTGTTTTCCATTACCCCAGTTAAGAGAACACATTGGCAATTTGATTCTGTTGTAAAGTACACACAGCTGTATCCCTTCAAGCATCAAAAATGAGAGTTTATTCACACCCTTTCAAGTGTTAGTCCATTTCCAGAAATGCACTAACTTGCTATTCTATGGCAGTTACCTGTCCAAAAAGACTGAGGGAAGATTCTAACGTGTACCCAAAGCTAACCATAGGGAATGCTTGATTTGTAAAATAACATCTGAAGTTTGCTGAAAGTTTACTGTCAATGTGTTTTATTGCAAGAAAATAATCTTTGGCACAAACAGCTGCCCAGTTAAACCCCTCAAAATGGGAACATTTTACAACATTTTCAGATGAGTTTCCTGCTGCTGCTCTCACGTGTCAGTGGTTTTGCACATTGGTTTAATGAAATGTATTTCAGAAAACCAACTAATTGGCAAAGTTTGTCTGCTGAAGCCTTTCACAGATGAAACAAGACGTGTTTGCACAATGGCAGGCAGGCAGAGTATTGATTTGCCATCTGCCACAGGAAATGCAATCCTGAATTGGTGAGTACTCCAGTTCAGCTCAGAGTTGTTCTGCAGAGAGGTGAGGATTTGAGAATGAGGTGGGATTAGTGCATGGGATATTTCAATAAAACTTTTGCTTTGGCCTGGCTCAGTTTAAGTGTGAAGTGCTGTTTGCAGATGAGGTGTCTGCCCACGATAGGGGTTGTGTCAGTTCACTGTCATGAGGTTTTACACCATCCAGCCTTTGAAATGATAGAAACCACTGATTTCCAATTTGTTTGCTTTTTACAGAGATGAACCTCAGCAAAATGAAATGGCTGTCAATTTTTAAGTCTCCAGATTGGCTAACTAAGTGCCATTTGCAGTCATTTGGGTAAGACTGACTTATTTCAAAAACCTCTGGTGCAGATTCACAGTGTGAAGCATTTCCCCTGGGTTATTCAGCTTTACCAGCCAGGTGATGCTCAGCATCTGGAGCTGCAGCACACAATAACGACTGGAACAAATTCAGAAGAGGAACAGTTGCCCAGTACCTTTCTGTACCCCGGCAGCTGCGGGATGCACAGAGCGCTGCGCTTTGGAGCCGTTGCTGTAACGCTGCTGTGTGCCAGGCGATGGCAGTGCTGCTGGCTCCTGAGCAGGGCCTGCAGCACACCCCGGGTTCTGCACCGAGCTGGAGTGCTGCTGGAATACGAGGCACAGTTATTTGTGAAAGCAAGTTATCCCAAAATACTCGGGGAACAGAAGAAGATGGAAATAATTTCTGAGTTCCTCAGGAGTGTACTTGGTATCCACAAACGTAAAGTTTTTAGAACTATGCAATGCTCTTTTAGCTGCTCAGAGAGACTTCTGACCAAGCAAGTTGTGTATTTGTTCTCCTTCACTCTCTGTCAGGCCCTGGAGGTCCTCTGAACAAGTCAACCAAACAGGTTTGTTCTTCCCCTCTCTGCTGGCCTCAGGATTCCTGGGCTCCAGGCCTGTTCCTCCCTTCCTTGCTGGCCGTGAAGATCCCAGGCTCCTGACCAGCCCATCACACACAGGGAGCTGTAACAGCCCCCAGGGCTCTGTCTGTAAAATGATGGAGTTAGAAATCCTCAGTGCAGGGCTGGCACCCAGACTGCTGCTGGACAGTGACCCGTGACCCCTCATGGCCACGGGAGCCTCCACTGTCCTCTGCTTCCTCAGGACTGAGTGACTCATTCTGTGACATGATTTCCAAGTCTGTATCATTGTAACATTGATACACTAAACCATGTGTTAAGATCCTCAGACCTGCAGAGGGCCCAGGCTCTAAGATATTATATTATAATTTCTGAATTACGCTGCTTTCAGATTGTACCTTATTGATGCTGCTTGTAGAAAACCGGTGCCATACTAATCATAAATTCTGTGCTATGCTAATCAGAATATCCTGCTGAGAAATCCTTGATTATAACTACAGTTTAGTGCTCTCTTTATCCTGCCAAAGAACCCATCTGTCCCCTTAGTGTCAGGTGTAACAGGTGTAATTCAAAAGGAAATAAAACCCGGTAATATTTGCACTGACAGAATGTCTCTCTGCACACCTTGGGCGGTGAGTTGGAGTTGGTAGAACTGTATTTCATCCTGCAGCTGGAGTTCAAACAGCTGGAAGCCATCTATTTGCATTTCCAGGTAAGCTTAGGTTTACATAGAGCAGTGCAGGGCCCGTCCTGCTCTCAGCGACAGGACAGCCACTCCATGAGAGGAAACTGCTGCTGTTCTTCCCCTGCAGGTCAGAATAAACAGAGCAGCACCAGCTGGCTGCTGTGGTGCTCTCAGCAGACATGCTGGGACTGCTACTGTGTGCTGTGTGCACATGGAGCAGCCTGGGCTCCCAGGAATCTGCAGCAGGGAGCAAGCCCACGGGAGCAGAGCCTCTGGAGTGGCACAGGGGGACATCACTCCAGCAGTGGGAGCTGAGGGTGGCAGTGGCTGCACAGCCCCAGGTAGGTGCCACCTGATGCAGAATGAGGGGGGTCAGGCTGGTACCTGTGTGACTTTGATCTCACTCCTTCCTCAGGGGCAAAGCCAACTTCCAGGTGTTTGCAGCATTTACCTGCTTCTGAAATGGGGATGGTGCTGCACTGGGTTAAAGTAATTCGCATTTTTAGGTCTTGGTTGTGAGGTGATAGGAGGCTGAGGCAGCACCACAAAGGGGACCATGTGCCTTGGGAACACTCGTGCATGGACAGAGCAATTCCAAATGTTTCTGTTGCATCAGTTCTGCAAATGCTTTTTGTTACAGTGCATAAAAGATACCATACCTGCCAGCATTAGCTTTTGTAAAGAGAGACCGTTTTCTTCTGTTGACTAATTATCCAGTGAATATATTCAGTTTGAAGGGACACCTCAATAATTTAGCAGGCATGTGCCAGGTAATACAGGAGCTTTTGTCTTACTGGTGGCACAGATCTTGAATTGTGTGTAACCCAATCCCTGGCTTTATGTGTTCAAGGAAGTGTTTGGTATAGCTCCTGTATCAAGTGCCACTGAAGAGCAGGCCTAGATAAGAGATTGAGGTAATGCTCTTCCCTGGGCATAGGGAAGGTTTACCCTTTGCTGCCCAGGGTGTTTTTTGCAGGCAGTAACTGCTTTAAATGTGTGAGGTGTGGATATGCTGAGATCCAGCAATGAGTTTGTTGTAGGAACAGAAAAATGCTGCAAACTGCATGTTAAATACCCAGGTCAGCTGAGCCTGTCCTTGGGGGTGTATTAACAAATTCTTTGTAGTTTGACAGGGAATGCTTTCTGTCATTCATGTTTCTTAAATGCAGATTGATGATTTGCTGGACCAGACAAGGAGAGGTATAATGTTCAGTTCCTGGGAACACTATGAAATAAAACTCAAGTAATGGATTTTCTTCAACCCTTCCCAAGGTACTTCCTCAGAGATGTGCCATCTCCCAGAAAGGTGTAAGCTTAAATTCTGACCCACTGCTAACTGGTTCAATCACCTTCCTTTCCTTGGCTATAAAATTCAGCTCACTACTACAGCAAATACGGATCTACAGCAAAGGGAGATATATTTTGTTTAGTAAATGCCATAATTATTGCACTTAGTAAAGGGCAGAGACAATTCAGTTGCTCAAACTATTCTCAAATGACTAAACTGGAGTTCAAATACAATCTTTACAACCTTTTTTTCTTTGGAAGGACAGCTGTCTGCCATGCTGCTGCTGTAACAGTGGGGTTTATATGGAGTCAGGTATCACTTACTGACAGGTAATTGCTTTCTGCAGATACCTGACTCTTTTCCTTGGAGGTCTCCCTTTCCCAAGTAATGTTCATTCTTGGTCTGTAGCAGCAGGGTTGCAGACAGCAGTTGGTTGTTTAGGCATTCATGTTTAATTTATGGAGCACTATCTATATAATTGTAAAGAAGAACATCTACATTTGTGGAACACTGTCAGATTTCAAACACGAGTATGTAGCATTTCAGAAACACTTTAACTGGGCTGAAAAAGCTTTTCAAAAAACCACAGAAAGATGGCAAATGTCTGTTTAAAGAGAACAGCTTAGCAAAGCCTTATCATTGAACCCCTCTAGCTTTTGTTCAGCCACTGGCTGTGTGATGCAGATGGAGTCATTCTGCAGTGCTGGCCTGTGTCTGTCACAATGGCTGAGCTCACCCAGTTCATCACCCGAGCACCTTTCTTTGGTGGTGCTGCAAACAGCAGCAGGGAGATGAGAGAGAGGATGGTTAAACTCTCCAAACTCTTCTGGATGTGGCTTGGCCCAGGGTAACATTCCCCACTATGAACTCCTTGCTACTGAACAGGCCTCCTTGTGGATGGAGCTGTCACAGCCATGCTTCTGGTAAGGAAACAGAACCACCAGGTTGGAAGAGATCTTCAAGATCATCGAGTCCAAGCCGTGCCCAGCTCCTCAACTAAACCCTAGCACCCAGTGCCACATCCAGGCTTTCTTTAAACACATCCAGGGACAGTGACTCCAGCACCTCCCCGGGCAGCCATTCCAGAATTTTATCACCCTTTCCATGAAGAACTTCTTGCTAATATCCAACCTCAGAAGAGTTTTTCCTCCTTGTAGGCTGATGACAATGTCCTCTGAGGTAAGACTGGCCCTGGCACCCCAGGGCTGGCAAAAGGGAAACCAAACTCCAAGCAGCAGAAAGGATTTCCTGATTTAGTACTGATCTACACTTCATTTAGGAGCTTGACTTCAAAATACAGATCAGCTGATCTGCCACCTTTGTATCCTGCTGAGAATGATGTAAAACCTGCCCTCTTTACTGCCTGGCACCTTTCTCCACATGCTTCCCCACTAACTAAAGGCATGATGGGCACTGACTGGACCGTGTGATTTAGCAGGAGATGGCCTGCCTTTGTTTCACTCGTCATGTTCAGCTGATGTCATTGTCCTGTTGCAATGTTGGGGACATGGTGTTGTTGGTGACTGCCTGGTGAGCTGCTGATGGCTTTTCCTGGTCAGGAATCACTGCTGCAGCAGCGTGGATGTGGATGTTGGGCTGTCAGGAGCCGGATGGCATTGCCCAAGTGAGCTTTGACCCTTCCAGTCAGTGACTGTGCTGCCTTGCTGTGGCACCATCATAACTGATCTTTTTGTAAAAGGTCCATTTTGGACTTTTTGAGATCATGCAGAAGCTGGAATCATCCTGCCCAGATTTCAGTGCAGGTAACCCTGGTTTTCTTCTTAAATACCTTTCCAGGCTCCATGGTTAAAGCTTCTCTATCCAGTGCTGATATGTTGGCTTGTTGTCTTGACATTCCAATTGTGTTTATATCCTGTTCAGAGCCACTCCAACAAACTTTTGCTGCCTTGTGTTTAAATAGAGTAGATATGGTAACCAGAAGGCTCAAACAAAACCTTTAAGGAAGGTTAATTGCCATGCTAATATTTTTTTCTTTTTGTGTGTGTTCTTCTGCACCTGGCCAGCTTCACTGTGGGCCTTAAATACCTTCTAAAAGTATCACAAGTGGAAAAGTGATAGCAGAGTAGATGGATTATTTATCTCATTGGATGTGATGTGACAGAAGAGTCTGGGTTAGTGAGGACTAAAATACAGCAACCTGGAGAAAAGGACCGTGAGGTTAAGGAGGGGACCCATGGGTGAGACCTGAGTGTGCTCCCCTGTGGGAAGAGGAATAGAAACTGGCTCTGCCCAATGCTGTGGATGTGTTCCAGCTCTGCAGTCACTTGTCTTATGCTGTTAAGAATATCTGCTGTGTCCATACAGCTGTGCTCTACATCCCAGAGCTGAGACATCTTGTTTAATGTTCTTCTGTGTCCTGACTATTCCCCTGTTGGAGTGGGTGGACAGTTCCTGCTCAGTTTGTGCTACCAGTGTCACGTGCACTCCCATGAAAAGGTCATGAGATGTGGCCCTGGCAGCTTTGGCAGAGATTGTTAGAAGCCTTCTGGCATTTTCTTTTTTTAAATCAGAAAATACCACTTAATTTTAACATAACTCCACAAATACTTGAAAAAATTATCAATGTTGTTTCAAAAGGCCTTGATTTTTCTGCTACCATCCTTTAAAGAATATTAAATAATTTCTAGTTCATTTTAAAATGCAGTTTTGTGGTTTTCAAACTTCGAAAGTATGAAGTTACAATTAATATTTTCCCAAAGTACAACATAAAATTGAAATAGCAAAAATATTTGTTTAACTATTTTGAGCTGTAGTTTGCATGTTTGACTCAAATGGAATGTTTTTTTCTAAAAAACTTTTTGAGGGAGGAAAACCCTTCTGATAATTAAATCCCAGCCTGAGAGAGATGGGACAATATTTCCATTAAAGAGAGACAGAGCTTCTGTGCAGGAATTCAGGAAAGGAACAGTATCTGGATTGGAGGTTGTGTTTAGCAGGTGCTAACAAGTTTCATCTCCTTATCCTTCTCTCCCCTCTCCCTGTGCCCTGCTTGCAGATCTGGGGATCCCGAGCCAGTTCCTGAAGAAACTTCCTCCAAGACATCACCAAAGGCAAACTTGAAGAAATGGGCAGTGTTCTGGCCTACATATTTAATGTTCTGCTGAGATGTAGATGCTGTCATAGCAGGAAAACGTTTCCTGGATCTATCCTACAGCTCCTGTTCCCCAGTGCTTACTGCCAGTGGAGGAGCTGTGGTAGAAAATCTGGAGAGAAACTTCAGTCCCAGAAACCACCCTGAGTTGTTTGCTTTGCCCTGTTCCTTTTCTGCTTCTAACCCTTTATCATCCCATTCCTGCCTTCTACAAAGTAAAGAAGAAACTAAGATCTGCTAGTGAAGGATTTCCTGGATTTGTTGCATAATTTAGTTGCAGTATGAACATCTGCACTTTCCATTAGTCATTCACTAAGAGGTCAAAGAGAGATCATCCCCAAGGTCACAGGACAGGCAAGGGTTACCACTGCTCTAGGCCAAGACATTACAATACTGATGATGACAAAACTATTTGGCAGAGATGCCAACAATGCCAGAAAACAAGCCATCATCCTAATCAAGGGCAGTATTTTGATTGCTCAGAAAGCCAGCCCAGCTCCCTGCTGTCACACTGTGACAATCCCCAGCTGGCAGGCCCAGGCTGCATCCCCAGCCCAGTGTCATTCCAGCTCCCCAGAGTGCTTTGCCAGGGGTGGGGAGAGTCTGTACACACAGCTCCCAGGAGCTGGACCTGCATAAACAGTGAGCTGGACACGGTAGAGGAGAAATTCCCTAATGGCACAGTAAAAAGCACCATGAAATGTAGGTGTGACCACTCAGCACATCTTCACCCCTGAAGGGACAGCACCACAGGGTCCACTGGGGCACCTTTCCTTGCTGACCTCGTCCTTCCTGGTCCCAAACAGGTGCTCCATGCTTCCCCTGGCACACATGACTGGCACAAGGGCGTGTGGAAGGAAACATGCCAAGCTGTGCTCTGAGAAACTCCTGGGAAATGGGGATGGTGGCACAGAGAGAAAAGCACAAGGCTCCTGAATGTCAGACATTCTCCCTGCTGGCAGCTGCAGAGGGATGAGCACTGTGATGGCACAGCCTCTTCGTTTCCTTGGCCATATTTTATGCCTTTTATTTTTCATCTAGACTTATATCCAAGGCTTGCAGTGCACTTCCAGTGGGAAGACCCTCCAAGCAGTTGTGAGCTCTGCAGTGTCTCCTCCAAGCCTCTTCTTTTTCAGGAATCTTGTTTGCAATAACCATGGTTCTGTTTGTCCTTTGCCATGGCACAGATATGCAATTTTCATTTTGTGAAGGAAAATCAAATGGGAGGGCAGGAAAGTTTGGGGAAGTAGAATTAGATTTTTAATGACATTTCCTTTAGCCACATTCTTACGTATGCTCGTGGTCCAGCAGAATTGAGTGAGGTCTCCCATTTGTTGTTCTCTCAGTCCCAGAGTTGCCAACCTCCATATCCATGGTTTTTTTAAATGCAGGTTACTGGAACATTAAAGCAGATCACTCTAGATGCCCACCAGAGCTGATGATCTGTGTGTAAGCAGTGCAGCCAGCAAAAGGAAACAGAGTTCACTCAGCATCCCCAGTTCTGGAATATTCAGAAGAGGAAGCAGTCCTATTGGAAGATTCCTACAGAAACTGAAGCCAAAAAGCAGCCCTGATTGGGAACCTCCTCTGCTCAACTATTTTGTTACAAGTGGCCCAAAGAAGAATGATTTTGATTTTTCAATTCTTGCTGCAGCAGCAGCTCTGGGTTAAGCAATGGTTATGGTGTGCCCAGGGCACCAAACCAGAAAATCTGAGACAGAGGGCCCAGATGCAGAATTTCCTGCGATAACCTAAACCAAATGCCACTGAACGCAGCTCCCCTCAAGATCTCCCTGTTCACAGCCTCGCTGGTGGCCAGCATCCAGACTGAGCATTAGTAAAACCAACAAACCAAACAGTTCCCACAGTAAGTCCCTTGCTCTCCAGTTAACTTATTTAACTGTGGAGCTTCTAAGGGGGATGTTTCATCTGCTGTTGTTGCAATAAGCGGGTATCCATGGCAAAACCCACGGGCACTGCCCTACAGCAATGAAGTCTTGGCTGAGCAGCAGCAGGAACTGAAAAAGGTCAGAGCTCCACAGTAGCCCTGCTCTGTTTTAAAAATAAAGCCCATCAGTTTGCTAAGAAATGAGGCAGATTCTTCCATGGCTTGCAGCTCAGACCTGAGGTGTCTCAAATCAATCTTCCCAAAGACACTGGGGGAAGAAAGGAAAATGCTCACACAAGTCTGCAAGGAAAGCACCACAGAGCTTCACTGCTGAGGGAGGGACAAGAACAGAAGGGGCTTTGCAGAGGCCAAGGAACAGGGAACATTTTCCCTGCTGCTCTTTCCCCACTTCTGTCCTGTTCTTGTGTTCCCAAAGGTGTAACTTCCTGCTATAGTTTGTTTTTCATCCGTTAGGCAGGGACCATTTCTGTATGGTTCTGTACCTGGATAGTCCTGCAGTGCCACCTTCTCTAGGATTTTCGGTGGAATCCAGCCCACTGGTTTGGTGATCTGCAGCTGTTGCCTTCCACCTCTTGGATAATGCTGCTGAAGTCCACCAGAAGGAGCCTTTGTGTATCAATTTTGTGTAAGCCTCGAGGAATGTATTAACATGTAAGTAAAGACCCAGTGAGTCCTCTTAACTGTGTTGAATTATCATAAAATTAATCTTCCCAATCTGAATGAGAATAGGATGCTCTGGATTTGCAACACAAATCCTGTAGATGGTTGTACACCCACTGCAAAAGTTGACTTTTCTCCCAACCTGCTCATTGACTGACCTGAGTAGTTTTATTTCTTAAGAACCACAAAGGATTAAATGCAACCCTACAATAGCTTCTATCAGGTCTGCGTTCTTCTTGCTTGCAGTCTGCTCTTAGATTTGTGCTAAGCAATGTCCTGCCTTCCCCAAGGCAGCTTCCTACTTTGAGAGATGCCTGTCTTTGCAGGAGTTATCTTTGACCAGAGGAAGTTTAAATACATTCTTCTCTTCTCAGGTACTCCTATTGCTGCAGTATATGCACACAGAGGTGTCAGCAAACTGGCTCTGCCGAGCTCCTGCAGCTTTGATCTGATAGCTGGATTTTATCTGCAGGTGTTTTGAGGAGGATGAGCGCTTTTCACAACAACGAGGCGGAAAAAATAAAACAAATTAATTATCTTCCACGAAGTTATCCTTACTCACTTTCTCTTCCCTTTCCTGCTGTGTTTGTGGTAACAGCTCATTAGAGCCTGTGTCTGCAATAGCTGCACCATGAGACAGGAGATCTCATTTCCCGTCCTGCTTTCCAGGATGTGGCAGAACCGAGCCCGCCTCCCGCAGCCACGCCGGCGGTACCGGGGTTTGTGGTGTTCACCCAGCGCAGGTCTCTGCCTGTAAGAGAACTCCTGCTCCTGACCCTAGAGAAGAAGAGGAGCTGGGATTTCTCCTTTGGGAGATGTGGGGCTCATGTTTGAAGGAGAAAAAAGCCTGTGCTCTTTCCCCCCACCCCCCGAGCAGCATAAGCACCGAGAACAGAGATGCTGCTGGTGTCTCTGCAGAACTCTGCCAGCTCTGCCTGCCCCGCAGAGGAGCCGGAGTCTGGTTGGGTGATTTGAATCTTTGCCATCATTTGGAGCAGAAAGAAGCTCTGTAAAAGGACGGTGACTGGATGCCAACTGGGTTGTCATTAGCTCGGGCAGCCCAGGAAGCAGCTGATGTGCAGTTTGTGGTGGAAGGCATGCAGACAGAAGGGGCGACTCAGGGTGGAGAGGCCCCAGCGCCTGGCTGCATCCCCAAAGGTGTATTCCAGGCTTGCTGTTTGGATGGACCAGGGACTGCTGGTGGCTTCACAAAGGCTCCGTGGACCATCCATTTGCAGAAGGCTGTCAATTTTTCAGTGATGTTGGGTGCTGCTGGCCCAGCTCCATTTTTCTTCCACAGCAATCAAAGGAAATGCGCTCTTGTCTTGAAGTCTGGTGCTTCAGGACTGGAAAGCTTAACGGCTTTCCTTGGGTGGTTTTTTTTTTTTTTTCCCCTCTCTCTTTTATGAAGCATAGGGTGTTTAGAACTATGGAAGCAGTGCAAGAAAAATATTAATGAATAACTATGGAGTGCAGACATTAATGCATTCTTTTCTCTTGAAATAATTGGCTTTCCTCTGTGGGGTCTGTAACAAAAAAAAGTGTCTGCAGAGTCTGAACCTGCTGTATAGAAGCCAAAGTAGATGAAGATTCAGAACTTCACTGGCTTTGTTTTTTTTTTTTTCCTAAGACGTTATCTCTGCATTTATCATGTTGCAAAAAAATCTTTCTCTGAGAAATGATAAACCTAAGGCACAGGGGCAGTTCTTGAGATTCTGGGTGATGGAAACTGAATGAATAATGGTTTTTGGGATCCTCTCCCACGTCCAAAACTGATCCAGCTGATGCTGGAGAGGAGGAATTAAAGCACTGCAAGCACCGCACCATTGGAATTCCCCAGTGGTGGGTTCTGAAGCTTTTCAGCTTTTGTTTTCCTGCAGTTATGGACCAAGGGGTACATGGAGCAAATATGGGGCTATGCTACAGTAACAATTCTCCCAGGTTTGAATCGAAGGTCAGGGCAGAACCCTGCAGGTCAAGTCAAAGGCAGTGGCACTTCACAGCAGGAGCTGCCCGTCCTTCCATGGGATAAAATGCAAAAGGAGAACGGTGGAGAACCCCATCGCCGACTACCAGTGGAAATGGGAATGGTGTATCCCCGTCCCCAGGGATGCACAGGTACATATCCAGGTGCCCAGTGGAGAAGCAGCAGGGTTAAGAACCTGCTTGAGAAAGATAGATAGCTCTGAACCTTTGTTCACTCCTTGACCCCCTCCCCGGCTGTTCCTCCTTGGCGATTCGGTTCCACACCACTCCTTCCTCCTGCCCTGGCTGCGACCGCGCCTTTGCCACCCTCGAGCCGCCAGGGCTGGCTTTGTCCCGGTGCCCGAGCCTGCCAGGGACCAAGCCCTCTCCGTCGCGATGGTTGTGCAATCGCAGCGGGCCGGGAGTGCGGGACACCCGCTGCCCAGGCGGGATCTTTGGCGGGCTCCGGGAGCCGGAGCGCTGCCCTCGCCCGCCCGGCCCCGTTCCCCGGGAGCCGCCGGGATGTGTCGTGTGTGCGGGGCCGGGGCGAGGGGCGGCCGCGGGGACCCCCGGTGAGCGCGGGGCT
>VXBQ01009895.1:114213-171693 GCA_013400175.1 Phainopepla nitens | reverse complement strand
TTTTTTTTTTTCCTTCTTCCTTTGGGTGTGGGGGAAGCAAGATGCAGAGGATAAAGTTGTTGAGCCTGGCTATAACTCATGGTGGAGTTGATCTCAGACTCTTGGTTGAGCTGAGAGAAAGAATTAGATCTTTGCAAGATGCACTCCCATCTTTGGTCTGCAGCCTTTTTTTTTTTTACTTCTTTCTGGTTTTTTTTCCCCACTGACTGCAGTCTGGGACAGTCTGTAGTGGCACGTCGTGCCTTGGTGATTGCCACTGGTGTGGTGACATCTGCTCCCAGCAGGGAAGCAGGCAACTCAGTCTTGTACCTGCTTGCACAGGCTGCTGTGAAAATCTCCTCAGAGGGACAGAGGAGGATGAGGAGAAGACAGACAGGCAAATTAGTTACAAGAGGAGCAGAAATTGTGTTGATTGCTTTGCTATTTCGTGTTTGTGTGGTACTGCAACAGGTGATGATAAATCCCACGGAGCTGCAGAGTTCATCCTTGTGTGACTTTGAGCTGGCTGGGATAGCTGGCTGATGAGGCAGAAGCTGTTGACATTTCAGTGCATGTTTAAATCAGCTTTAGAAGGGGCATTTCAGGAGTTGGAGGTTTGTCATGTTGTGGTTGCAGCCCAGCCCTGTCAGGAAACGGTGAGGGATGGTGGAGCCATCAGGGCACAACCAATGATCTGCACCCAGATAATGTGCTGGTGGATAAACTGTGATCCCCTCCTGGAGTGAGAGTCTGGTGGGCAGGCAGGGACCCCCCGGCCATGCTCCAGCTTCCTGCTCATGTCTGGCTTGAGAACAGCACCTGAATTTCTCACATTTCCACAGCCTGTCATCGTGGCTGGGGCCCGTGTGATACCCGTGGCCAGCCCTGCCTGCACTCCTCACACGTTTACTGAGTGTCTCCTCGAGGTGAGTGCTTGCTGGCTTGGGAGTGTCCCTCAGGAACGATTCCTTGGAGTGTGAGTTACACCAGGATGTGTGCCTGCCTCTCCAGCTTTGCCGTGGTGCCGTGGCACTGCCAGTGCAAGTGTGGGGTGTGCTTCCCAGAGCAGCTTTCAACTCAGGAGCCCACTCCAAAGTACACCTTTGGATCTGCTGTGCAGGCAGTGGCTGGAGGGGTCACATCACCAGAGGCAGTGCTCAGCTGGCCCTGCAGCACCCCCAGCACCTCCTGCCATCACGTGCTGTGGCAGTGTGGGTGTCCCTGTGGCAGCCAATGGGTCAGCTCTAGTGGAAATGGAGGCCAAATTCCTGGGGTCAAATGCCAGAATTTGTGCCTTCACTGGCAGACACAAAGGGCTCTGTTTCTTTTATTCTTCAAGGAATAAAAGGCTGGTCGTGGTGGTGGCATTTGTGTGCTGATCTCTGTGAAGCTGCCAAGAGCCCTGTGCCCCTCCTTGTTTCCCAAATGTTTGTGTGATGCCGTGTCCCTCCTGACAGAGGGGTGCAGCTGTCTCCACCTCTTCAGAGCTGACAAAACCAGCTCCCAGCAGGGCTGGCAGAGATCGAGGGGGTCAGGAACTCCCACCTTGTTGCTCTCCCAAACTCGTGCAGGTTGCAGGATCAGCTCATAGCTCATGTGTAGGAAGTCCTGCAGGGTGGCAGAGAGAAAGTGCAGCTAAAGCACATTTTAGGTGTAAATCTGATACCACATAGTCAAATATATGAAGTGTCTTTGAGATCAGCTCTGCTGGGAGAGCTGCTGATGAGAGCTTGTTCCTCTTCCTCAGTGTTTGGGGAGAGGGCTGGGACACATTTCCTCCTGACTTGTCCCTTTTTCCTGGCTGCCCCCCAGCCTGCCCTGCCCTGCTGCTGTGGTGGGGAGACCTGGGTGATGGTGGGTTTTGAAAGTGACTTTTTCATCTGCCTGGAGCCACGGGGGCCTCCCCTGACGTGCTTGAACATCTCCACCCAGGCCTGCACCAAAACGGGGCCCCTTTTGTTGTGTCCCCCAGCCAAAGCAGGACAGAGCCCGTGTCCCCTGTGCCAGTGGCTCTGTCACCATCTCTTTTGTTCTGTTTCAATTCTGGCTGCCGGGGCAGCGTGGCTGGGTGCCACGTGGTCAGGAGCGTGGGCTGGCACCACAAGGGCCCTGCTGAGTCCCTGCTGTCCCTCCTGCTGTGCCTCCTGTGCCACCGCCCTCTGGGCTTAGGTGTGACCCTGCTCCTTGTGCTGGGTGGCCTTTGCCCGTGGTTCCTGGTCGTGCCAGCAGCATCTCGTCCCTCTGCTGTTCACAGGATGACCTTGGTGTGTGGTGGCCACGGCTGATCACTTGGTGGATGTTTTATAATCACACTGTGTGTGTTTTTGATGAAGTTCTCTTCTGGCTGGCAGGGCCCATCGTGGGGGATGGAGGAAAACTGCAGGGAGGGAGGAAGGGAAAGGCATCTTAAAACACAGATGTGACTCATCCTGTAGAAATTCAGATTAGAGTTTGCTGTTTTCTAGAAAGAGAACTCCAGAACAGCTTGCTTTTTTAAAAATTTATCTCCTGAAAGATCATCTTCAGAAATAATGGAAAAGGGGGAAAAATTTAAGATTTTCTCTGGATGCTAAATGTAGCCAGCAGAGAACTTCATCCTACTGCACTGGTTTGTTTTGTTTGTAGCTGCAAGTCATCAAAGTGACCTTACTTTGGGTTGTGTTTTGTTTTGATTGATGAATTGCCATCTGTCCACCTAATTCAGAAGACCAAACTGCATAATACCTTGATTGAAGTTTCTAGCTGAATTACTGAAATCCTACAGACCAAAAGAACCTTCCTTTTTACATTTACATTCCCTTTGGAAGCAGATCCGGCAGTTGCTGAGTGTGATTTTTTAGTGCAGTACCAGCTATTGTGAGTGATGTGTGCTTGTGTATGCACTGGGCTGGTGGGATGGATTTCTGGAAGCAGGGCACAGGAGTACTTTCTGCCTTCCCAGCTAATGGTGCTTTTTATTCCAAGTAGCACTGAAAAGCTGGAATTTTTCCTTGCTGAAGGAAACATGTAGAGCAGGATGTTGCAGATTTCTCCAAGCCCACCGTGGAGCTGTGATGGAGGAGCTCCGTGCATGAGTTTCTTGGGATGAGCTGGGAATGTCCACTCACCCTGAGGGCACCACGTCCCCCAGATGGGCTGTGCCAGCTCTGGAGAGCAGTTGGGTGGCAGCAAGGTGGGAGGAGCTGCTCAGGGTGATGCTCAGGCTGGATTGCCAGGAGTCTCTCAGACTGTCCTGGTGATTTGCTGAGCGCAGGTGGAATGCCTGTGGGCAGGAGAAGTGCAGGCCCCTCCTCTGCTCCTGCCACCTGTGGTTTTTAGTGGATTGTGCATTTTTTGTTGCATTTGTGGAGTGATTTTAACTTTGTTGGGCACTGGAGTACCAGGAGGCCTGGTGGCAGGGTGTGATGTGCAGGGGGAGGTGACGAGCAGCCAGAGCATCCCTCCCCAGTTTGGGATGCAGGATGTTGGCTGAGCTGCTGATCCACCAGGGGCAGAGCAATAAGCACGGACAGAGCCTGCTCATGTCATGCCAAGGGTCAGTGCCTCTGCAAGAGCCTTTCCCCAGACCCTGGCAGGCCCAGAGAGCAGCATTGCACCTCTGAGTTATTTAAAACAAAATAAAAGAGAAAATCCTCCAGTGACAGGCGTGAGGAGCCTCCAGGTGGGACTCAGCCCTGCTCCTCCAAGAGGTGGCTGCCACTGCCTGGTGTGAGTGACATGAAGTGCCCTTGGGCTGAGCTGGTGCCTAAGCTCCAGCTCTGATTCAGCTGTGCTGGCCTCAGTTTAGATCAGAGCTGAACAAAAAGGGATTCTGTGCATTTCTGCTGCCTCATCTCATTCCTGTTACCCTCAGGGTGGTGCTGGGTATGGTGTATTTATGGGCTGTGAGGTCCCTCTTGCTGTCCCAGGGTGTCTGGTGGCCTCAGAAGAAGGTCTTGCACTGAATCAAGGGTTGAGGTGCTGCTCAACCATCGTCCATCCTCCCTGGGCATATGCAAGGACCCTGATTTCAGAAGCAGTGTTGCTGTGTGGGGAGAGGAGAGCAGTCATTCTCTTGTCATGCAAATTGTCTCAAGCAAAAACAAACTGCATATGGGAGTGGGAAAAGGAGAGAAAAGTCGGTTCAGATGAGCCCTTGTTTGTGAGAAGCATTTCTCCTGTCTGAGGAGCAGATTAAACCATCCAGTGCTGGTTGTAAAGCATGTGGGAGCAGCCCTGGGTGGACCCCAGCACACTGCAGGTGGTGGCTGAGATTTAGGATGCTCAGGTGGAACGAGGGTAGCCATGTACAACCCTGTGCCGTGTGAAGAGCCTGTGGGAGGCTTTTAAAAGTGGTTGTGTTTGAAAATGTGCTGTCACACACATCCACACAAAAATCCCCAAAATATTTGAATCTGCATAATCGCTCTGCAGAGTTTTGCCCTTCTTTTATTTGCCAAAATGATTTGGGTTTGGCGACAGGGTGGCTGAAGCTTTCAGGGGTTGGCTTTGCTTTATTCTACGGCCTTATGTGGTTCAGCAAGCAGTGGCCAAAGGGACCTCTTCTCCCAGGTGCCCTTTTTGGTGTCACCCTGCCACATACTTCAGGCCACTTGCAATTCCCCATTTTTGCCTGGCCCATGGCAGTTTGTGTGGACGTACCTAAACCTCGAGGTTTGCACAGTTTTTGCCCTTGTTTGAGACCTGACTTGTCGTGGGCCCTCTGAAAAATACAGCCCTTTCAATTTTGATGCTTCCCCCCACCCCTTTCCTCCTCATTAGCAGTTTCTAGCAAATTAGTAGGCACTCCTGCATTAATCACCTCCAGGATCTTTCCATCTGTGGACTTTAATTGACTGTGACATTGTTAAGTTCCTCTCAGCAGCACAGCTACCTCAGGGCAGGGGCAAGCCTGGGAGAAGCAGCACTTTTGGATCCTCATGGAAAGGGCGGCGGAGATGCCAGGGGCAGATGTGACAGCTCATGGACACAGGAGTGTCACTGCCCTGCCAGCTACTGGGGAGTGTTCCTGGGGGAAAGAAAGCAGCATTAATATCTGGTGTTTTACAGACAAACACCCTGTAGCATTCCCTAAACATCAGTGTTGTGGAAACATGGTGTCGGTGTGTAGTAACTGATAACACCTGGCAGGCTGCAGGGCCTGGGGCTGTGCCCGGGGGCAGTGGTCATTCCTGGTGGGACACGTGGAGGGTGGCACGTTGTCCCTGATGCCAGGAGGTGCCTCACAGGGTATGTGGGTCCTCAGGACCTTCCACCCAAGTTTGGATGGAGAATACAGGAGGCAGAAAGGCTGGCAGGGACAGGCAGGGTGTGTGGGGGCTGAGGAAATGAGGTGAGCCAGAAGCTGTGTCGTGGCCTTCCAGGGAGCTTATTTTGGGGACCAGCAGGCTGGACAGTGGGAGATACAAACCATGGGGACCAGGGTGTGTGTATTAGTAGCGGCCCATGCTTCACCTCGCACTACTCCCACCCTCAGGTCTAGGAGTGTTTGCTTTTCATCCCCACCCCTCGCTCGAGGGCAGCACTGCTGGCAGTTTCCACGGCTGACGCACATGAATCTGGGGGGAAGAGGGGATGTGCAGACCAGGCCGAGCCCAGCCCCTCACTGACTCTCTCCCTTTGCCTCCACAGACTCACGCCTCACTATGTTTACCCCCAAGCTATCATCCAGCCCAGCGTGGTGATCCCCACCCCCGTGCAGTCCATCACGTCTCCCTACATCGACTACACGGCCGCCAGCCAAGCCTATTCCCAGTACACCACAGCTGCCTACGACCAGTACCCCTACGCTGCCTCCCCCGCCGCCGGCTTCGTGGGATACAGCTACACGGGCACGGTGCAGCCGCCCATCACCGCCGGCAACCCCGCGGCGCCTGCCACCGCCTTCGTGCAGTACCA
The DNA here is from genome assembly GCA_013400175.1 of Phainopepla nitens. Lineage (NCBI taxonomy): Eukaryota > Metazoa > Chordata > Aves > Passeriformes > Bombycillidae > Phainopepla > Phainopepla nitens. The sequence goes on along the minus strand of VXBQ01009895.1, from coordinate 165,816 downwards.
GCCCCAGCAGCTGCAGCCCGACCGCATGCAGTGAGGGCCTCCCTCCCTCCCTGGACAATCTCTCACCGTGCAAGGATACGACTAGGACAGCGAAACGACAAAAAAAAAAAAAAAATAAAAGAAGCAAAACAAACAAAAAAAAACCCCACCCCGTCCCTTTATCCCCCTTACGTAGGTGCATATTGATACCTAAGCTATTTATAGTGTTGAGGGCGAAGCCGAATCCTTGCAGTCTGATTGTGCTTATGAAAGTGGACTTCTGGTAAGTTTTTTTTTTTCCCCCTTTTTTTTTTTTCCTTCAATCTGGACAGATACTGTCTTGAAGATGTTCTGAAAAGCGGCTGAAATGTTTCACAGGAAAACTACAGATTCTTGCACACATCGCGGTCTGCTTCCATCACCTGTGGTCTTCTTTCTGCCCCTTCTTCCTTCCTCATCCAGCCTACAATCCTCTTTATTTACTGGTGAGGTACAGAGGTACTCGGAGAACATGGAAAAAAAGCAATCTTATTTTTTGGTTGTACAAAAACTTTGTAATACTCAGAGATGCCTTACAGAAAAAAAAAAAGCAAAAGAAAAACTATTTTTTAATATTTATTGCGATTTTATTCGCATGAGCTGTGAATTGCAGACAGAAGAATAGTAGTAAGTATCTGCCTTGTTTAATTCTCATTTTACTAAATTATTGTATGTAGGTAAAAGTTCTTAAGTAATTGCTGAATCACTTCAACATGCAAAAGGGAATATTGGCTTGAAGGAGAGCAGAATATTCCTTTAGTCAACGCACTGTACTATTTTCTTATTGTAATTGTTATTCTGTTAAGATTATCTCAAATTTAGGTATATTTTTAAATGCAAAAAACCAACCAAGAATACTGAACATTTTGTCTACTTTGGTAGATCTTTTGTTACAATGCTGCAACCTATGGAGACATTTACAGTATTTATGTAAAAGAGATTTGGGGCTGTTGGCCAGCAAGGTTTAGGAGAATATCATGAGTGGAGCAATAGAGAAAAAGGTGTTATGTCACTGAACAAATGGGTAAATGTAACCTTTTTATGCCTGTAATCCAACAGCCAAATAAAGGAAGAGAACAGGCGATGTAAGTGCATTTCTACAAAGACAGCAATAAACTATTTTAACTTTTAAAATTATTCCATGCTGTATGGTACCATGTTTGCTTGGCTGCAGTGCCTTAGGGAGTATTTCCCAGCCCACCTGCTCTGGCCATGCTGGGTTTCACCCTTGAGTGTGCCAGGGTGGGCTGGGAGTGTGTCCCTTGGGAAGAGCCCCTGCTGCCATCCTGGCAGGCATCAGGTGATGCCCCTGTCCTGCAGCATGTCCCATGTGCTGCCCTTGCTCTGCACGTCCCGAGGCACCTCAGGGTTTCTGAGCTCACAGAACTCTGTGGGCTGCTACCAAGTGCTTCCTCACACTGTGTGGAGCAGAGGGTGGGAGGTGCTGCCATCCTGGTGCAGCTCCAGTGGCAGTAGGGACAGATGGGATCTCATCCCGGAGTTTTCGGACCATCACTTTGCTTCTGTTATTCGCTTAAAATAAGTTGAGGGTTATTTTTCTAAAATTGGATTTCTCTGAAAGAGGGTGGTCTGCCAGAGCCCTGTCCTGGTTAAACGAATTTGCTGAGGGTGTCTCAGATCCAGCAGAACCAGGCAGGTGCCAGCAGCAGAGAGACTCTCACCCTTGAGCCTCATTTGCTCTGGTGCTGCATTTGACTTCCCCCAACCAACTTGCTTCAGAAGTTTGGTATTCAGGTTTTGACAATTACAAACTTCAAGAATCGATCTGTAAAAGTAAATAAAATTACTCTGTTTGATCGTGCCAGTTATCTGGTTCATCTCCATAAAGGTCACGGCAGGCTGCATGCCAGGAAGGGCTGCATTTTTAGCACTGACATGTGCTGCTGGTTCAGGTGGTGATGCCTAAAGCCATCCTGGGGGAAGAGGATGCCATAGGATGAAAGCAGAGGCACTTCAGCACTGTGGCTGCCCTGGGGAACTTAAATGCCCACGGAGGGCATGTCTAATGTCATCAGTAGCCCTCAGAGTAAACAGCCCATCTCGATGAATAGAAACAACTCACTCCTGCCTTGCTCGTGTTGCGTGAGAATGCAGATCCTGGTGGGGCTCTGTTCATCCTGCCCGGGGTTTTGCTTACAACCATGTGGGTGACATTTATTTCCTTTTTAAGTAATTACTTTCTGGATTTGCTGTGGGGCTGCCAAAGGAGTAAGAGCCGAGTGCCGCATCCAGCCTGGCGCGGCGGGAGCGCGGCCTGGCCCGGGCCCTGCCTTTGAACTGCTATCGGGGCTGGAGATTATTCAGCAATTCTTCTTTCTCCCTGTCAGGAGTCCTTCTGAGGAGAAGAGAGGGGAGGATTTTTTGGATGGGGGTGCTGGGAGCTGCGTGGGAGCACTTGGCCCCAACCCAGCAGCCCTGAGGTGCCTGTCCCCAGCAGCGGTGCCTGGCACTGCTGAGCTGGGCTCTTGTCTTCGCTGAGGACACACATCTCCCCCCTCAATGGAGACAGCAAGGCTGCTGAAAATCCATTTGTTGTTGAAAAAACCTATGTGTGCAGCGCACTCTGAAGTGAAAAGAGTGATGATTTTCCATTTAGCTGAAAGGTGGCCTAACAGCCAGGAAGCGAGGGCGCAGGCGGCGCTCCCAGCACCCGGCACTGCCGAGTGCCATTCCTGGATCCCGCTCAGTTTTGCTCCGGGCTCATTTCGAGAAACAGCCACATCAAAACAGCAGCCCAACCTGCTGCCTTCCTGTTTGCGAAAACCCGGCTGTGAAATTGCAGGTGGGCTGGCAGAATCACGAGCTCTGCCATCCTCCTGCCCGGTGGGAGCGGGGCTGTGCTGCCAGGCAGTGCTGGGAGCCTCCAGAAAGGAACCCGAGCACTTCCCTGTCCCGTGCTGGGCTGGGAAAGTGGGAAGAGCTCAAAGGGTTGCTGTGTTAAAAGGACAAGAAATAAACTGCAAAGAATAAGCAGAGGGGTGTGAGTGAGAGGCAGTGGCTGCCTGGCTCCCGACTGATCAGGGTGGTGCAGAGCAAGTGCTTAAATCATTTTGAAATGCTTAAAAGTATAATTTTTTTTTTTTAGTACCTTGCTTGATAGAGCATCCGATCCTCTTCCACCTCCTTATGTTGTCCTAGCACAAAGAAAGCTCATCCTGGGCAGCTCAGCTCCTCTGCAGCCAGCCAGAAGCCAAGGGAGGGCACGAGCTGGCGGGGGGTCACAATGCTTGTTTGAAAAGCTTCAGTGAGCCACAGGGACCAGGAGGAATGGCAAGGGCTGGGTGGTTTTGGCAATGCAGCCCTGGCAGCACCATCTGCTTGGCAGGTTCCAGGGCTGGGACCAGCTTTGGGGGGGCCAGACCTTGTCCTGGGCATATCCCTGTGGCCGTGCTGGCAGCTGACCCAGCCCAGGCCAGCTCTCAGCAGCTGTGCCCACATGCCCAGTCGTTTGCATGATAAATTCAAATCTTTCTTATAGGAAACCATCACGATGGGGCTGTCAGGGGGAGGTTTGGCTTGTGTGGGCTGGGGCATGTGCAGCCCCTCTGCTGTCATGGGGAAGTGTCACCATAAATACCAGTGCTGGGGTGCTGGTCATCATCTGGATGAGCCCAGCCACAGTCTGGCACTCTGTCCTGCCATCATCTCCTTTTCCACCTGGCAGCAGCGAGTGAGAGACAGCCCTGTACCCCAGGGCAGCTGCTGCCAGACCCTCCCCACTTGCCTCCCATGAAAGGGGATGTCTTGGGTGAGATTTCTGCCCCCTCCCTGGGGTGTCCCCTGTCACAGAGACACAGCCAAGGGCTCTGCTGCCAGCAGCTGCCTGAATCTGCTTTTGATAAGGAGCAGGGGGTACCCAGCCCACAGCTCTGCAGTGCTCCCCTCGCTATCCCATGTTATCTGGGGGACTCTGGGGCACCTCCACGGGCTCCTGTCAAGGTCCAGAATTTTGCAGTGGCACCTCTAGCCAGCGGCCGTCTCCAGGATGGGAATGGGAGCACTGGGGACATGGGGGGGCACTGCCAGCCCCCAGGGCCCAGCTCCCCTGGCTAACAAGCCCCAGCACCAAAACTGCACTGAGAGGGAAAGGCTGAGCACAGGATTTATTTGCATAGTAACTGGGCTGCTGTTGGCACTTACCCTTTAAAACAGAGTTGACAGCAAAATGTTTTTACCCCCTCAAATACAGGGAATGCTAACAGCATCTTTTTTTTTTTTTTTCTCTCTTCTGGCTGAAACTTGTTTTTCCCTCCTTTGTGCCTCTCTGAATCCTGCCAGCGTAGAGATTCCCTTGTTCAGAGAGTAAAAAAAGAAGAGAGAGGGGAAAAAAAAGAAAAATAGAAAAAGAAAAACTTAAGCCTGGGATTAAAAACCATCACTAAAATAGTTTGAATAACAAAGTCAACTGACTGGTCGGGAAGCCGGTGAATGCCTGTCACGTATCGCCCTTCGGCCGGGCACGGTCATGTGTGTCACTAGATAGTTCCTGGAAAAGCTTCTGCTCTGCCTGATAGACCTGTGCCTGCTGATACTGCTGCACCCACTCCTGCAGGGCTGTGGGAAACTTCCTGACAGGGGGATAAATTGTGGGGAGTAAATAAATCTCCCTTGGGTACACCAGAGGCATTGGGTGTTTTGGGACCTGAGGGTTTTCCACTTTAGTGGTCCTGGCACCACTGGGCAGCAGTGCCCTTACTGATGGCTTTAGCAAGGGGATTTATGGTGGGTTTGTGTTTTGGTTTTTTTTTTTTTTTCCTACACAATTATTTTTGTGTAGTTTGAGCTTCATAAAGAATCAAAAAATGGGACCTTGCATGAGATAAAAGCAGAGGGTTTGTACCTCCCACAGGCAGAGCTAACTCAGCCATGTCAGACACATCATGTGGGGCCATGCAGCCATGGAGTGCATTACTGCAGGGATTTGTACCTAAACCCAAACCTAAATAACAGTTTTATCCTTTTGCTGACTCTAGAGGAACAAACCTGGAGCAGAGAGATGCGACAAGGCACAGTGACAGGAATGATGGCTCAGATAAAGCCACACAATGTGGGAGGGCAATTAAAGACTCAGATTTATTAGCTGTGTGCCCATGCTCAGGAGGATGATGAAGCAGTTGGGGATGGAAAAGTTGGTAATGGAAAGGTCAGAGATGGAGGCTTGTCAGAGGATGAATGGATGAGCACCCAAAATCCCGGGGCCAATTTTTAAAAGCATTTGCCCACACAAAAGTGGAGACTGTGGCCTTTTGTAAATCAGCCAGGAATATGTCTTGGTTTTAAAATAGCTCTGAGCATCTTATTACATCTTTAACATTCAAAAGATGTTTTAAAATCAGACTCAGCTCGTTGGAGTGGCTTCTGTTCATGGATAAACAGAGGGGATCAGTGTGTGCAACACCTACGGCCGTTTGTGGTCTCCTGTAGCATCCACTGGTGTGTTTGCACACCAGCTGCTGACATGTGAGCACCTTAAACAAACCCTGAGCTCTGCAAAATGAAAGTGAAATTAAATAAATAAGTCATACCTCCTGCGAGCTGGCTTTAAAATTAGCAGGTTTTAGACATAAACATGGTAGAACAAGCCCTCAGGGCAAGAAAAGCCTTCCAAAAACCACATCCTACCTTCTTTTCAACAGTGTACACTGCTCTTTATTTCATGCCACTTTAGTAAGGTAAAATAATTTGGTTTCCTGTTTCCAATGAATTTTATATGTAGAAAAACATTTATATTATATACATTATAAATCTTATTAGAAACATGTATGTATGAACAGACGTGGTTTTTATCTGCAGCTGTGTGCACTCATGTGTGTATGTGAAAGAATACATATAAAAGCCTAATATCAACTGGCATTTTAACTTTTATTTCAGAAATCCTGGCTCCTGAAGTTGCCAGGTGAACCACAGTTTAGAAGATAATTTAAAATGAGAGGCGTAACGTAACAGCAATGCAACCAAATTTATCGGCTGGTAGCACAAGCTAATCTGGGGCAAAACCGTGTCATGGACGGAGCTCAGGCTTCAGGAAACTGGGAAAAACAGTGAAAATATCCCATGCTGGTGTGAGAGCCATGCCTGGAGATGGGGCAGACCCCAGGGGCATCCCCCATCCTTTTTCCCACTGCTGCCCTACATGCTCAGGCACTTTTCCTCTCTGTCTGTCCGTCTGTCTTTCTGCACTCCCCTATGTCCTCTTCAACCAGCCAAGCACGGGCACTTCAGCCTCAGTCTGCTCAGGCTAGAATACAGATATTTTGGGCATCTGCAATCTGGATGAAAGCTCCAGTCCTGCCAGGAACTCTGCACAGGCTTGAATGGAAAAAAAATAAAAATATCCCATGGAGCTGGGTAAAGGCTGCCAGGCTGCCCCAGCCCCTGTCCCACAGGCAGGGAGCAGCCCTGGCCCCTCTGCAGCTGCCAGCCGAGACAGAGCCTGCAGGAAAGATAATAAATTAAATCCAAATGTTTATTCCATTGGCACTGTCCAGGTCATGTGCCTCGTGGAGCTGGAGAGTGCAGGAATATTTTCTTGTAACTGTCGAATAAACTGCTGGAAATGGTTGCTGTGTGGAGATCCTGGAGGAGGCAGGGGCTGAGGGATGGATGGATGGATACACACACACAGGAGCTGGGCCCAAGTTCAGAGGCTGGGCCACTGCACAGGCAGAGGTTTTGGGGGCAGCTGTGGGGGTCTGTGTGCAAGTGAGACACTGGGGATTGTGGGCATGAGAGGACCTTGGATTTCCCCTCCCTCCTTTGCACACACACAGAATTAACTCTTCCCATCTTCGTCAGACACAGTGAGCTCTGCAAGAGCAGGGCCCTGAGCTCCAGCACCCAGCTCTGGTGGGTGTCTGCAGCATGTCCTGGCTGCTGCAGGTCACTGTGCAGAGATGTTTAAAAACCCCCACCCCAACCCATGGAGCACAGCCCGCTGTCCCACAGGTCCCAGCATGGTGCTCACAACAGGCTTACTCATTTCTCCAGTGAGTAAGACCGAAAGGGGAGCCCCACAGGGGCAGGACCAGGGGCTGATAAGGAGCAGCTCCCTAATCTCCAGCCCCAGCAGCTGAAAGGGCGAGGGTGATAATTCCCAGAGCCCCCGGGTCCCAGCAGCACAGGGTGCTGCTGCCGGTCTGAGTGTTTGCAGAGCTGCACCTCCTCACCTCAGGGGGTTTGTCTGCAGTGGCCCAGTCCAGCCCAGCACCCCTCACCCTCCCTGGGGGAGCCAGCAGGAGCTGGTGGTGCTGGCAACCCCAGGGCTCACACCCTGGGCCACTCACCTCCTCTGCTCTCAATGCCTTGAGCTGCTGGGGCACAGCCGTGGGGAAAGGCGGCCACAGGAGGCAGCATCATTGTGATTGATCTGACCAATCAACCCTGATTAGGAAGAGCCAAAGTTTAGAAACTGGAGGTAGGGAAGGTCCCAGCTAAATCCGTGCTCATGCTCTGGGTGACACCAGGAAGCCAGAAGCACTGCAAAGCTGGCACTCCCCTGACTCAGACCTGGGCTGGGATTTTGGCTCAGATACCTGTTTTTTGCTGGCTGGGTTGGGCCTTATCCATGCCTATCTCCTGTGGCACACACTCAGCACCAGCAGCACCCACCACTGCTGCTCTGCTGGCTCCATGTCACCTGTCCTCAGCTCCAGGGATCAGCTGCATGGTCCCCTCACCAGCCCCGTGTGCCAAACCGCACATGATAAGCTCTAATCCATAGCACATTTTTGTCAGAGGCTAGCGAGATAAAATCTTAAAATAGCTCACCATGACATGGTCAGGGTCTGTGCCACCTCATTTCCCACATGCTGCCATCCTCCCTCCCTGGAGCACCCCGCAGGAAGGCTGGGTTCCTGAAACACAAACAGGACATGCAGAGCCGCTCCTGTCCTGGAGCATCGTGGTCTCCAGGCAGCACAGGACCGAGCATGACACGGCACTGAGTGTGACATGGCACTGCCAGCACTGAGGGGAAGACTCTGCCTCTGCTTTCGGGGTGCCCCACTCCCCCAGGCCCCGCTGCAGGGCCCCCATCCCATCCTTGGCTCACTGCAGGGAGCACCGTGCCCTCTCGGCCCCTCGCAGCCTTTGGCTCTGGCCGAGCACCACTTGGCCAAGTCTCCAGCACGGGAACAAAAGCAGAGAGCCCCAGCGACGGGCCAGGGAGCTGGGGGAGGGTGCAGCTCCCTGCACAGCTCCTCTCCAGCGCTGCAAACCAGCAGGGCACAGAAATGAACCATCCCCTCACTGCCTTTGCCACTCCTGCTGCTGCCCAGGGCTGCTGTGGGCCAGGCTGCTGTGCGTCCTTCAGGGGTGCTCTGGTGGCTCTCTCAGGCTGGGTGCCAAGGGGAAGAGTGGAGTGCCAGCATTCCTCCTGGAAAGGCCACTTCCAGCTCTTTCCTTGCAGGGTGAATCCACTTCTTTAACCCCTCTGGTGCCAGCTGGCCAGCACAGTGCCCTGGCCATGGTTCCTGGGCTCTGCTCTCTCAGTGCTGCCAAGCGAGTGGCATTCAAAGCTTTAGCCTTTCCCAGCTTTTAGGCACATGCTCCAGCTCTCCCTTATTTCGTGTTTAGTTTTGGGCAGCCAATATCACGTCATATTTAAAGGCGCAGTTTCAATTCATATCTTGATTTATTTTTTTTTAATGAAAAACAAGATTAAAAATAGTCATCAGAGAAAATAAACACTGTAATGCCCACACAGATTTTTCAAACAATTTCAAAAATGCCCATGAGAGCAACTGCTTATAAGAGTTGAAGAATTGACAGTGGAGACTTTGCAGTGCAGACATGGCTCTAAGGAAATAAAGCATTTTATACAGAGGGGAAAATATGGCCCAGGTGTTACTGTACCACAAGCCACAGCTCCTTCCACTGCACCTGCCTCACACCTGGTTGGGGGCAGGTGGCCCTGCAGACACATGTTTGGGTTACTGGGGAAATCCTGCCAGCATCTCCTGGCCGTGCCAAGGAAAATCATTCAATTTTCTCTGCCCTGTGCCTGGGATGGGCTCATGAACCTCCCAAGCTCAGTGTCACCTTCAGTGTCAGCCAGGCTGTTGTGGCACAGCAGGTGAGTCCTGAGCTCACAGGGATGTCACCTGTGCCAACAGGATCCTTTGCTGAGGAGCCAGAAGAGCCCACAATGACTTGAACTCGACTCTGCAGGCTGGATGGGGCTTTTGGGGGGTTGTTTAGTCTTGTTAAGGGTTTTCCCCAGCCTCCACGGCCTCGCTGCCCTCCCTCAGGGACACCAGCAAAGCCCCAGGGACCCACGTGCCTGGGGGAGCAGCGATGCAGCACAGCTCATAGCCCTGATGTGTTTGGGACAGGGCTGTGAGGAAACTCCGTGCAGGAATCATTGAAGTGGCCCTGTGTGACAGGTACTGCATGGAAAAAGGGAGGTTCCCTCAGCAGGGGCCAAATTGTGCCAGCACCCAGTGAGGCAGAAAGGCTGCCCTCCCCTCAGTTTGACCGTAGGGCTGCAGAACCAGTGGGAATCTTTCTGGTGCAGATCAAGGGCTTGTCTGAAGCCCCTTTTAAAAAGCTGATTCATGCCCAGCTTTAACCAGCCCTCTCCACACCAGAGTGCAGCGGCCCACTGGGGCCTTCTCAGGGGCATAGAGATGCTGAGGCCAGGGGAGAGCTCAGCTCAGGGGAAAACCACTCTGGAGAGATGCAACCTGTCTGGAAAACAGGGTTTTACCTCAGCTACCTGTGAACAGAGTACAGGCAGCACCACTGCCTTACACAGGTTTGGCTCTCCCCGTGGAAATGGCAGCATGGCATCACTGCCCACGTGGGAAAGGCTCAGCTTTGTCCCCCTGGTGCCCCTGGACGCTATGTAAATGCTGACAGGATTTTCTTAGCAGCATGAAATGCACATCTGCTCATGCAAAGCTGCGGGCGCGTGGCCGGGGCGCTGCAGCCGCTGGCCGGTGCAGGAAGGTCGCTGCCATGCACGGGTGCCTGCCCTGCATGGGCCAGCTTCCCAGCTCAAACTTTGGGCCTGAAAGGACTTCCTGCATCCACAACAGCCACCCTTGCTCCTCTCCTCACCCAGAGAGCCCAGGCTGAGCCACAGCCCTCACTAAGGAACTCAGTGGGAAAGCTCCTCTCTGTGTCACCCGGGGAGAGCCCCCCAGCCCTGCTGCTCTGCTGTCCCTGGCAGGCTCTGAGAGATAAGGCTGGAGGATGAGCACTTCATGCTGTCATCAAGACAACATAAAGCCTGGCTGCTTCCAATACCTTTTTTTTTTTTTGCCTTAGTTGTTCTATTTCCATGAGCCTGTGCACACCCAGCTCTTGCCAGAAAAGCTGAGTGCTGATCATTGTCAGATGGTTCACACAGAGGTTTCTGTTTTGTTATGTTTTTTCAAGGATCCAAGATGATAGGGGGATGGAGAGAACTTTTGTCCTCTGCTTAAAATAATTCAAGCTTTCCACTGTCTACGCCAGGCCCAAGCAGATATTTGCATAACAAATGAGCTTCTCCCCACACTTCAACCCCGGGTTACCCCTGCAGCTCTTGCATGAGGTGGCTCCATCTCCTTCTTTATCTACAGCTCCATCATGTCCATTATCTCCATCATCTCCTTAATCCCCATCTCCCATCTCAGCCATGAACCTGGGAAGGGGAGAGCATGGAGAGGGTTGTAAATTTCTGGCGCTTTTGTCAATCAAGACTCCAAGCAGCCTCTGGAACTTTTCACCAGTGAAACATTTGTTTGGTGACCAACAAATAATTCCAGGCGTCTTTTATCTTGCTGTAAAAATGCCACAAAGCAGCTGATTAGTGGAGATTTCTCTTCAAGCTAAAACCTGTTGACAGCAGGGACAAACACTGACTTTCCCATTATCAGCAGAAATGGCCTCTCTGTGCTGGATGTTCTGTAGACAGTGATGGACAAGCACAAGGCACAGCTCTGAGAGTCTGTTTGGGTGCAGAAAAACCCTGAAAGTTTCACAGAATTTTTGTTTCACCCCTGAGACAGGTTAACACTTTGCTAGTTTAGACGGATAAATTATGCTATTGCTATTTAAACCAATTTTCTCACAGAATGTTCCAGAGAACACCTGCTGCAACGACTGAGGTCACGATTTCCAGCCCAGCAAGAAGATAAAACTGCTGCCAGAGTCCATAGCCAGACCTCCTTTGTGCAGAACCACATCACCTCAGCCTCTCTGGCAAGAAACTGGGGGAATTTTCCAGTTCCCATTCTCCTTCTGGGAGGGAGAAAGTGGGGGAGTAAAGCTTACCTTCATGAAGATCTGAGAGGTATCAGGAGGGTTTTCACGAGAAACTGGATGGAAGCAAATGCTATCAGAGTCCAAATGCCTCATTAATTATACCAGAATATCATTCTGGGGAGAAGGGAAGTCCCAGCAGTCCTGCAACAGCCTTCTTAGACAATGACTGAAAAAAAATGTTGCAGTTACTCATTTTGAAATGAGTTTTTGTAAGGGTTAGATTTTTCTTGCATGACAACACATTGTGGGTGCACAATTAAAAAATGAATCCATGACCAGTCAGAAACAATCATCCCTCCCTTTTTCATTTAGAGTAAACTCTGAAATCTGCCTTTTTTTTTTTTTCCATAACTAATTATAAAGCAAACCACCAGAAGCCTTTGCAACATTAAACATCCACAGGTCCTTTCTGGGCAGCCCCCTGATATCAGTGAGTCACTGCAGCCCCCACAGCTCCAGGTGGAGGGCACACATCCCTCCTCCAGCCTGTTTTCAGCATGGGAAATGCTGCTCGCAGCTCCTGGAGACCAGGCAGCAAACGCTTAATGCAAGTTTTGAGATTCAGCCAACCTGGGCTTTTCTTTCCACAGCAAACTCATATCAACACAAAGTGAGGTGCAAGGTAAAATCCCAGAGAAATTCTCCTGAGTCATTTTTCTTGCCTCTGTGGGTTTGGGATTTGTTTGGGTGGACCCTATCAGGCCAGAGCCACGTGTACCCCTCCTTCTGGGTGCTGCAGCACTGTTTATCCCCCCCAGAAGGAGCAGAGCTCAGGGCAGGCCTCTCCAGCAATCCATGGTGGCTTGGCTGCTCTGCCCTGAGCCCTGAGAGCAGGCTTGAATGCTGGCTTTCCTGGCACAGGCTCAGAGCAAACACCACATGTCCCCAAGCTCCCCTGACCCACCTGACTGGTGTCTGAGATGCTGCTCTGAATGCTGCTCCCTCCACTTGTACCCCTTGACCACTGAATCATCGTACTTCACATGCAAACTCCCCAGTCTCAGCAGCTCCACTGGGCACTGGCAGGAGACACCAACACGCTCCTGAACACCCTGAGCAGGGCAGGACAGGTCCCCCGGGCTCACCATGGCTCACAGTCCAACCTGCTGGGCTGCTTTGGGTTTTGTTCAACTCCATCAAAGCCTCAGAGACACCATATGGCTCTCGGGGATGTTCCTCTGCAGGTTTGGGTTTGCAGCACAGGAGTTATGCCTGGCAGAGACAGCAGAGAAGCTCCCCCCACCCTGTCCCAGAGTGGCCTGGGGTGACAAATGGCTCTGATGGCACCAGGGTGTCCCCAGCCCACACCAGTGCCCAAAGCAGGGGAAACGCGCTCCTGTTCCTGGCGGTGCTGTCCAGGGACTGCTGTGTCCCACTGGAATGCGGAATCTCTGCCCTCTTGTGGGTTGGAGGGACAGGTGGGGATGGCAGTGGGAGCCAGGATGCTTCTCTTGGTGTCTGCGAGGAAGAGACCAGTCTGGGAGCTGCCTGAACTGCTGCACAGGCCCCAGAGATGGGGAGGCCAGGAGAAGTTTGCCCTCAGGCTAAAAGAGCCTCCCGCTTCCTTCTCTCACTCCCATCCCTCTCTGCCTTCTTCTCCCAAGTGTTTTGAGAAGCTCATCCCAAGAGCTGGTTTCATCCTGGCTCAGCCAGGTGCAAGCACCACCAAACTTCCCATCCTGGGACAAAACAGTGCACTGAGAACTGGGGAAACTGAGGCACGTACAACCGCCAGGAACATGGTGCAGGCTGCTCTCACATTGTCTTGGGAGGGACAGAAACGACCTCTGTGCCCTGGACCTTTAGCTTGACCTTCCCTCAGCAGCTCCTTGTCCTCCTCACAGTCCCCTCCCTGGCCTGGTGCCACCAGGTGACAAACCCTGCAGCACCAGTACGTGCTCCCCACAGGTACCAGCAGCCGTTTCAACGGTCACTGGCTAAAAAGAGAACAAAACCAGCAACAAAAATCCAACAAATAGTTGGCTCTGTTCCCAGGCAAATAAAAAAGAATGGGTTTGGATCGTCACTGCTGTCCCTTTGTTTACCGAATGCAGTAACAAAAACAGCCAGGAAAGAAAAAAATATATTCTCTGATAGCGAGGATTTATTGTGGGTGAAGCAGGCTGGGACATGCCCCAGGGAAGGAGGGCCAGACTCCTTGTGGATCTGCTGGGGATGGGAAATAAACGTGCCCAAAAGCACTTAAAAAAGCCTGAAAGGACCAGCCCTGATTGCAGCAGTTAGTAGTGATATATTCTTGGCATGGAAACAAAAAGCAAATTCATAGCAGGTTTGGAGCTGAGCTTACTGGCTTACATGGGATTTTATACTTAGGTAATTCTATTGTTGGCTGGAGCTACCTGATTTATGCCTGAATAAGGTCCTGATCCTACAAACATTTACTGATGTACTTTAGTTTTACCTTTGCCCCAAGACATCCCACTAATTTCCCTGCAGTGAGGGTAGTGCCTGTCTGCAGAGCTGGGGCCTTTGCAAGAGGAAAATCTGTGTTGTAATGCCTGAAACGGAGAGGAGACTTTGCAGTGAGTCATTAACTCCCCCAGCCTGAGACACTGCCAGCCCCAGGCAGGACACCCAAGTGCAGCCCCACAAAATTCGGGAAGGAGCTGTGGGAACTGAAGGAAGCAGGGGAACATCCTTAGCACAAACCCGCAGCTGCATGGAGCTCTGAGTCTCTGCAACACAAAGCAGCAGTGTAACACCGAGTTTGCTCTCGTGACACCCCTCTCCCCTGGGCAGACCCTCCAAACAGGCTGCTAAACCTAGCAGAAGCCATTTGGAATGGTGGTTTCCATTCAAGAAAGTTGCATTTATTGTCAAAAACACCATGTTTGCCCTGTAAAGTAAAAGAGATGGATTCATCCACCAAACACCATCCTTTGACAGTGAAACCACTGGGTTTGCATCAAAGGGGGAAGGAGAATAAAAACCTGTGTGAGTTGAGAGGAGGAGAAGCTGAGAGCTCACCCACGGCGGCCTCAGCACTCCGGCCAGCGAGATGTGCCCGCGGCTCACGTGCCCCTCACATGCTGCTAAAAGCCAGGCAGATGAAATAAAAAGGGGCTGTGAGTCTCGGAGCAGCTGCTTTCCTCCCTGCCGCTGCCAAGCCTCCCCGAGAGCTCGGCTATTCCTCGGCGCGGGGGAGAATTAATTTGCTTTACAATGGGCTGCAGGCGGGTGTCTGCCGCAGCGGAGCAGCCCGGGGGGAGCAGCCAGGAGCACCACCTGGAGCCAGCCCTGGGGCACCCAGAGCAAAGCCCCTCTCGTATAAATCCCTGCTGGCTCCGGGGACACTCGGCCGAGCCGCATCAGCGCCGGTGCCCAGCCCTGCCATCTCCAGCAGCAAAGCTCAGGCGCTGCTCGTGGACCTCGGAGCACCCCCACACACAAGCTGCGGGATCTCTGTCCCCCAACACGCACTGCTGTGTGCAAAGGGTGCCAGCAGCAGTGGCAGGGCTGGGAGCCGGGGGCAGCGGTGTGGCCTTCATCCCACAGCCCCCAGTGCTGCTGTGCCCCCGGGAGTGAGGGGGTTTATGTCCACTGAGCTCCAGGACGCTGCCGTGAGCACACAGAGGCGCTGCCCAGAGGTTCTGATGAGACCGCAGGATTGGAGACAGCACCCAAAGGCACTTCCAGAGCAGCTCCTCCGAAATGGGCTTTGTTTATGCTGCAGCAGCCTGGAGAAACGAATATTGCCTGCCCAGAAAGATTTAAATATACATAAAATTAGAAGGAAGAAGTGTTAGCTAAAATTTTGTACTTCTGGAAGGCAGACGGTTCGTTAGCAGTACTTTAATGAGGCTCTAACCTCACTGTAATGCTTTTATTAGTGCTCGTTGCTGAGTGCCAACTGCTTGGCTCCTCTCCGACAGCCCGGCTGGTCCACAAAGAGAGGGGTTGAGGGGTCCTTTGATGGAAAACGTGAGCACATTTCCCCCACAGCCAGGACAAACGACAGTTGGTGAGATGAGACAGCCCCAAACCCAGCAGATGGTGCCCAGAGCAGGCGAGGCAGCGAGAGCAGGGTGGGCAGGAGGGGACACAGGAGGGAACAAGCGAAGGGAGGAGACGAGGTGCCAGTTATGCCAATGCTGGGTCAGCATGAGGGTCAGGCAATGAGCAATGACAGGACATCAGGGATGGACGTGCTGGAGATTTGGTGACAAGAGCAGACATGGGGAGGTGCAGGATCCAGGAGCTCAGCACCCAGGCTGCTCCCCCCGCTCTACTGCTGCAGATATCTTGTGTGCTTTGAGGCCAAAGCTGCCTCCAGATCTCACCAGAGACATGCTTTGGTCAAATGTGAGTCCTTAACCCAACAAACTTCCAAACATCCAAGGCACCCATACCCCGAAAGCCCCACTGTGACCGTGAAGGGGTCACCTTCACCTTTGAGGTGCTCCCAGCCCTGCCCTGGGGCTGACCCAACTGAAGGAAAACCAGGAGAGGATGGAGTCCCTCCTCCAGTCCCTCTGCCGTGTGACACCCTTGTCCCTGCCCCTGCTGGCTGCAGAGGGGAGGAAGGGACACTGCCTGCTCAAGGCGTTCACCTGCTCCTGGGGTGATGCCCAGGCACCCTGAGCACACCTTTTGGACGTGGCTGTGAAAGGACAGAAGGACAAGGATCACCCCAGCAGCTGCTAGGACACTCCTCCACCCCTCCTGGGAGCCGAGGTGAGCATATGCCATATGCTTCTCCTCCTGTTCCTCAAAACACTCTGAATAGGGGGATTAAAAATCACCCCTTGCCGCCTGAAACAACAGAGCCAAGGCTCAGGCTGATATTCCAGCACAGCGGAGAACAGGTGGGCTGCTGCAGGAATGGGAGCAGCCTCTGGGAGCCTCACCCTGGCTCTGCCCTCCCAGGAAGGGGCCAAGTGGAATCCCAAGCCGCTCCTGGGATCACAGCACAGAGCAAAGTGCAGCAGGGAGCTGGGTCTGGGGTCCCACCATTGTCACCGATGGCTTCAGAGGCTACCCATGAGTCCTCGGCAAAGAAAAGTTCAGCATCGTGTCACAATCAACTGACACAGACTTTCATGTCATTTTAGTCAAGGCAAATAGGGGAGAGGATTATCCAGAGAAAAAAGGAGGAAGCCAGCCAGAGCACAGAGAGATGGGTGAAACAGAGGGAGGAGGCAGGAATGACCAGGGAGAAAAGCTCCTGTCCTCAGTGCATTCTGCCCAAACCACCGAATGACGACGTCTCTGAACTAGAAAACTCACAACATATTTTTTTCTCCATGTAAAACTGACAGATTCAAAGCCAAACATGGAAATATCTCAGGGTGTTGATGTGCATTTTTCCTGTTAAAGTTTCTCTGAAATCTGGCCTGCTTCTTGTGAAGGAAGAAAAGAAAAAAAATAAGAGAGAAAAAAAAGAAACAGGATATTTTCAAGTAAAAGTAGTTAGATACAGCCATTTTTTAAAGTGACTGCTCTAGGCAGTTGGGAAACTGGTAAAATGAAAATGTTTACCCAAATATTTTTTGCCAAAATGTGGTGTGGTTGGTTGGTTGGTTGTTTTTTAAAATAAGACTTACTATATTTTTCAGAATTCAGAATAAAACAGAATCTAGAAATGAAAATGAAATATGGAAAATAAAATAGGGCAAAATGGGATGGCAAATGCTGTGAAATTTTCATCTGGAATTTACAGCAGCATCCAAAGCCCACTCACAGCCGACAGTAAATTCTTGTTCCTAGCACAATAAAATAGTCCCATAATAAATCTTTTTAGTTTCTACTGGCCCCATCCAAAGCTTCCCTGCACTGACAGTGAGATCTTGCAGGTCTCCAGGGGCCTGGGCATCACTTTGCACATGTGAGCAACTGTGCCAGCCTGAAACACAACCTTCTGAATCCCATGGCTCCTGTGGCAAAACATGAGAAACTTGGTATTTAAAATGGATTTTATCCATGGCACAAAGCAGAAGAGTTTTGTCCTAGTGCAAAATGGGGAAACAACAGAAAAAAAAAAATGAGCACAGCTGTAAAGAAGATGCACATTGGCAGCACCCTGGCAAGGGTAATTGCCCTCGAGTTTAATCAAGGTAGAAGGAGGGGATTTGGAAGCACCACATCCATGGCACACTTCCCTGCTCTGTCACATCACACTAAACACTCGATAAAAGCTCCCTTTGAAGAGGAGCCAAGCCCATCCTCACTTGAGCACAGTGATACTGCACTGGGTTCACTGAGCTGGGCTTCCACTTGTGCAAAGGATTTGTAAGAGGCAGAAAAAAGAGTAGGAGTGAGCAGACAGTGTTGCAGCTCAAAGAAAACTACAAAAGGCAGTGCAATAATTAATTACTGGGGTTTGCCTCTATTTTTTTTGCTGGCAGTGGAACAAACAGGCTCCTGTATTAGTAAAATGTATCCTTCTCTATAGATTTGGATATGTGTGAATAAAGATTCAAAAATCACTCGCCATCTCCCCAAAATCATGAGATGGGTAAGAAAATAAATAGAATTAAAAACCTAATAGAAACAAAGGGTTTTCTTTTGTGTCTCTGTTTCTGAGCTGTTGCCCTGCCAAGCTGATTTCAATAGAATCTTGGTAGAAGGAATATTAAAAAAGGGAAGGTGAGACTTTCCCATCATTGCACCAGAAGAGTTTAGTTTCCCAGGAAAGCAAATCTGAAATGCGATGAGATCACTTCCAGCTGACGAATCTGAAGTTTGTTTTTAGAAGGCTAAGAACAACAACAACAAATATATAAGGTAAAGAAAAGAAAAAAAAAAACAGCACTCAAATGCAGATGGCTTGGACATTGGGTATTTGGGCCCAGCCAGAGGGGGTGATGTGCCATCCTCCTGCTTCCCAGTTAGGGCAAAGGGACCCTGGTTCCCTCAGGGAATTCAACTTGGGCAGAGGTGTGAGTGGTGACAGATCTGCTGCCAGAAAAGTGATTTCCCAGTGCCCAGGGACAGCCTGGCACATTTGTCCTGTGGTGTGACCCCAGCCCAGCCAAGAGCAGGAGGGGCTGGGGGCAGTTCCTCTCCACAGCTTTGCTCCTGGCAGGCACAGAGGGGCTGGGGGCTGTTCCTCTGCAGGGCTTTGCTCCTGGCAGGCACAGGAGGGGCTGGGGGCAGTTCCTCTGCAGGGCTTTGCTCCTGGCAGGCACAGGAGGGGCTGGGGGCAGTTCCTCTGCAGGGCTTTCCTCCTGACAGGCACAGAGGAGCTGCTGCCCATCCAGCCAGAGCAGGGCAAGGCAGGCACTCGCCCACTCGCCTCCTGCATTACCCGGGGCTGATGGAGGCATCCTCCTCCTCCTGCCCGTGCCAGAGCCCCACCTCGGAGCACAAACAGCCTCTGCCCACTACCCCTGCTCCCTTTCAGCCCATGGCCAGCTCCTCCAGGTGTTGTTTGCTCTCCCAGCACAGCTCTTGTTCAGAGAGAACTCCCCACAAAAGCTCAGCGTCGTTGCTATTGATTCTCAACCCCAGCCCTGGTTTTGTTGAGGTGACCAAGTGAGTGGCAGGTGGTTGGTTCTTCCACTTATTTTCTGCTGGATGGGGACACCAAATATTTGCTTTCTGAAATATTTGCAGCAGCTCTACTACAATTAACAACATCAGCTGAAATGCTCAAAAAGGGTGGGGGAGCACCCCCGTGCCTTCGCTCTCCCCTGAGCTTTGCTAAATTGACACAGAAACTCCTGGGCTTTGTTGCTTTGCCATGGAGTACATCTCATGGGCAACACAAGTTATGGATTACCCTTTGGTTTCACTGGATGATGCCCCCAGGAGTGGATCTGGACTCCTGGTTTCTGGTCCGTACAGACCACACTTACGGAACAGCTTTCACTAACACAAGCACAAAGGCAGAGCAGTTAAAGCACTCACCAAACCAATCCTATGGCAGCAGAACAATTTAGGCCTTGAATTTCAGGAACAACAGAACTGCCTGAGGGTGTGTGCTAATTACAGACTACTCCTATCATCCCAGTTTACATTGCCAGACACCATCCAAACAACCAACCAGAGGAAGAGTAACTTACCTTTGATGAGAGGAAGCTCCAGCTATGATCAAGCACAGATGTTGCATTCAAGGCAAATTTAGGGAAGGCTGAGCCAAGTCCTCCCCTGTATGAGCTACACACACTGTTCAGTAGCTGTTGTCAGTAGCAGAACCATCGAGTGATGTGTCCTCACCTGAGAGCTCCAGAAGTGCAGAGTTCTGGATAAGCTTTCCCTCCCTCAAAACACACTCACATAATGGTCGTATTTCAAAAACAGACCAGGAATTCTGGAGACAAAATTCTCCACTGCTCAGATGTCCAAAAGGCCTTTGTGCTCCAAGATTTCACAATGTCTCCAGAGGCAGAGGGAGAAGGGTTTCCTTCCAGGAGGGACCGCTGCTGCAACAGGGATTCAAAGCCCCAACTCAGCATAAAATGTGCAAAAAGGAGACACCTACACAGACCACAGGATTGCTTGGGACTGAGTGCTGCATCCAGAGATCTGCTGGTGAAATGCAGGGTGGAACAGTGGATGGCAGAGGATGGGTCCATCCAACCTGGCAAGTCTGGGATAGAGACTCTGGCCTGTGGGTTTAAGCCATGGTTAAGCCTCTTCCCCAGCTCTCACTGTTCTTCATATCCTCTCCTGGATGAGGGAGGCAATCATTTAGGAGTGGATTTTTAACTCAGTGCCATGGATCACTGATAGGATCAGGCCCACAGAGCACACAGGGGATGACTCAGTGCTAAGCACCTTTTATTCTGCAATCTTCCTAGGCAGACAATATGCTCTTGGCTTCATGCACTCTGCAGTTTCTCTCTTTTCCTTCTTATTTTTTTTCTTATTTTTTTCCCCCTCTTGTAAAGACTTTGCTATGTCAGAATCTGTCAAACAACTCCTTGTGCCATGTTTTCACAAGAATCCTACTTGCTGGCTGGTGCCAAGCTCCCTTTTAAACAATACTCAGTGAAGCATTGCACTGCCTGTGCTCTGCTCTCCCATGCCATATTTAGACAAAAGCCAGGGAATTCCCTGCCCTAGATGAGGGCTTGAATGAGTGTGTTCTTCTCCCACCTCACCTAAAAAAGTATGTGCTCACATCAGCCAGGCCTTCCACCCAGCTTTATTTTTAATTCATTCCACACTTGGGTTTATATACCTAGAAATCTGAAGGGTGGGGAAGGAAAATGTAAAGAAAACAAAAGGAAACAAGAGAATGTCACCACAGACACATGCTTAGTCCCGCTGGGTGCGTTTCCAAAGAGACCAAAACCACCCAATAATGGTGGAATAAAACCACCCAAACCCCACACCGACAAACGTGAGAAAAACCACGCGAACCCCACGCCACGCACCACCCCCTGCACAGCTGGCAACAGCTGGATCGTGGCCACAGGTGGCTTTTAGTGCATCGGCCCAGGGCAAACAACCAGCTGACACCGCTGCAGGCTGCCAGGGGGGTTCTGGCAGCTCACCTTGTGTGCACCTGACTGCTGTGCAGGAAAGGAAACCCCCCCGGGCAGGAGGGGCGGGGAGGGTTGCTCCTGGGTTGCTGGTGGCCGCACACGCAGCCCTGCACGTTCCCATTCCCACCGGCAAAAGCCCAAAAGCCGCAGCGCAGGGGCTCTCTCCTGACGCTGCAGAAGTCAATGGGGCTGCAGAGCCTTCTGGAGCGCTATTGAAACGCCGCATTCCAGAGCACTGTGCTAATCGCTCCCCCGCCGGCCCTCCAGCATCACTCCACTCACTGATGTTTAAATTCTTTGCCATACTTTTGTCCACAGCCTTTGGGCCCCCCAGATTTTTTGACATGTGGTCCTTCCGCTCGCTGCCAAGTCTGCTGGGAGAGGATGTCAGCCTCACAGCACCAGAACAGATGCTGTCCATGCACTAACTCTGCTGGAAAAGCTGCAGATAAAGGCCTGTCTGCCCTCCTCCTCTGCCCCATGAACACTGCAAAATATTCATTACATCTGCCCCAAGAATCTGTTTGGGAGACTATTTGAATCCTGAAATTGAGAATCAGAGCATTGTCAAGTACAGTGTACGTGGTCTGAAACATGGAAAGAAATACTCCAAAAAACAAGGCAGAATGTGCACTAGATTATTGTTTTCATGTAGTTATATAAAATCCATTACAGCTATCTCAAATATATCCATACTGCTGGCAGTGATGATGGGGACCTTGCTGCACACAGGATGCAGACAGGCACCTTTTAACTGCTGTCACTTAATTCTGCTCAGCATGGCTTGAGCTGACATCTTAACTGAGACATCACTCAAGCCTGGTGCTCCTGGTGTTATTGCTGCTGCCAGGAGCATTCTGGGGACAGGGAGAGAGGAAAGAAATGATATGGACAGAGCTGCAGAGTTATGAAATGCACCCTTAGGATCATATGTTCAAAAGCACTCAGTTCCCGTTTAGGAACCTAAATGAATTTGGCAGGATTTCAGAAGTGCTCAGCATCTATCAGCTCCTGCTGAGAACATGCTGAGCTCTTCTTAAAATTGTCAGAGAAAAACAATTTGAAGATAAGAGCCAGCTTGTGGCTTACAATTCACATCATTGTATGGGTCTTCAGAGCAGCCTGGCAAGAGCAAGAATAGCTGCTTTCACAGAAGTTATTGCATATGAATTCACATCTCCAAGCACAGGGCCAGGTCTAGGGGAAGTCACCCCACTGGCTGCCTCCTGAAAGAGCTCTGCAGCCCAAAGAAAATTTTCTACTCTGTGTCAGTGATGCTTTATATTGTCGAGTAAGTGGGAGTTTGCACCTGACCACGCCAGGACCAACCACGTCAGTGGAGGTGAGGACCAAAATGAGAGCCTGAAAACTCAGAACACAACCCATGGACTGCAGGCAGGGCAACTGTGAAAACATCTGGAGAAATGCAGTGATTTGGGCCTAACTTATATTAGTTTTTGGCGTATAATTAGCAGCAAAACTAAGCACCTTCTGGTGCTGGTACCTTCTGTCTTTGAACCCCAAAGTGCTCTTTGTTCTGAAAAGGAGAAAGATGTTTTCTCCCAGTAGAGACAAACAGCTAATGCCATGGGAACCTTCAACAGACAGAAAGATTTGTCAAATCTCTCCAAACACTTCCAGAGGCATCAATCCAGCAAAGAACTTAATCAGCAGCAGTCCCACTTGCCCTCGTGGAACCACTGATAGATTTAAAAGGAAGGCTGTGAATTCAAATCTTCCCACTGCTCACAGGTCCTCCAGCCTTGAACCAGCTGAACCTTGGTACCACACCAAAAATACCCAAACCAAGCACTGCAGTTTGTGCCAGGCTTCAGCTCACCCAGGGACATGTTATAATTCTTGAAGGGGACAAAGAATGAATTCTTCTCATCAAGATCCTCTTTTTCACAGTGTCCTTCATCTTACATTGAGATTCCAGCAGCTATCTTCCAGGTAGGAGCAGCTTGCTTATCTTTACTTCCCACATATTTCAGGGGTTACAATGTCTGTCTGCTCCTTGGCTTGCTATAGTTGCTTGGTCTAATTCCACAGAAAAGCTCCAGAGATTCTTCTGGGAACAGCAGGAGCTGAAGGATCTCATGAATCTTGCTACCAAGAGGTCTCTTGACTCACCTTGATGTGAGGTGGAGCTATACTTTAGTGTACTTCCCTAGGTGAGGGAGCTGCACCTCAATCAGAGCTGCCAGAGGACACCACCTCTCATGGTATTAGGACATCACAACTTTTATTTTCTCTCTCTTAGCTTAGGACAAGCTTCATGTTTTCTCAGCAACAGATCAAAATCCCTCTTGTTGAAGGTGGAAGCAAAAGTATTGATTCCAGAGGAACTCCTGCTCCTAGCCCAGCTCAAGGACCCAGGGGAGAGATTAAACATCATGCAATCAAGCACTGCCAGACTTTGCAAGCTCTGGCCATATTGATTTATCTCCTGACATCTTGACACGAAAGCAGAACAGCAGAAGAAAGCAGAGCACTATTTTCCATTCTGACTAAAACAAGTAGTCCAAAACATGCATGAATTTAATTTGTCACTCCTCAAATATAATGACTCATTATGATTCATTACTCCCAAGTATTCTAGCTCATTTTCTACAGCTAATTAACCTTGTAAGCAGCAATTCACCCAACAGAGGATCACTCTATTGCCATGGGGAAGGCTGCCCTCTGCTTTCTCCTGTAGGAGAACAGAAGTGCTTGCCATGCTCTGGCCAAGGGGCACTGCTGCCCTTTCTCTCCTGAATTTGCTGAATGGGGACAGCCTGAGAAAACACGTTTAGAAAAAACCAGAGAATTCTCCATTCCAGTGAGCAACATATGCTCAATCCAAAGACAGTCTCCTTGGGAGCAGAAGAGGGCTGCTTGGCCACTGCTGCAGCCACTGAAGGGTAACAAACACTTGTCCTTTGCACAGCTGAGCTGAGCTCAACTAGGCAGGACAGAGGAGAGTGACAAGGCAGGTAAAGATGCTAATGCTCATCCTGGAGCAGTGAGAGGAGTGGTGACTGGTGCAGCTCCCTGGGATGATACCCTGTCCTAGGGAAGCCAGGGGCTCACACAGCTGGGTGGAGTTTGGACAAGACCTTTCAGTCTTTCTCTTGGTCCCTTTTATACCCTGCTCAGATTTAAACATCCTCTCAACTTCTCATATATATTTAGACCAAAGAAAAACACCATTAAAATGCCAAGGAGGCTTTCAAGACAATTGTTATAGTAAACTAGCTTCAATCATAAACTCTGCTCCTGTGAAATTACTCACTGGACAGCCCACTTTAATCCTGAATTAGTAATTAAGTGCTGCTGTCACTGTCAGATTGCTGTTTTCACAGGTCAACCACAGCAGGAAAGGGAATTTTAACAAAACACTGCCTGACCTCAGGGATTTACAGGCAGCACCATTTGCATTAGGCACCACGGTATAAAATCACAAAATCTTCACTGCAAAAGTCTTCTTCATAAAGCAGCAAGAGCTGAGCACTGCTGCTGGTTTTGGAGCACCAAATGCCATTTCCCTGGCTGCTCCCACGGAGGCTTCACCGGAGACGACCAGCCTGAGCCTCACCCCGTGAAACCCAAGAGCTGTGTCCATTTTTAGAACCAGCCTGCCTGAGGATCTGCTGCATTATCTGGGCAACACGTAAGGGAACAAGATGAACTGCAGCTCCCCCAGCCACTTATTTACCTTCTGTTTAAACAGAGCCTCTGCACTCCCCGCCCGTGCACCCACTTGCTCGGCACCTCGCGCCCGGCTGCTGCTCTATTTTTAAAGGCCTGCTGCTGGCTTTCATCTGAAGCTGCTTGGTTTGTTGTTTTTTTTTTTTTTTTTTAACTCCTATACTCTTTAAACTAATTTAGAACATGTTGGCAGATAAAGGTAGTGAGGGGAGATACAGCAAATGCACCACGGTTGGCATTGCAAGTTGAGATTAAGGCGAGAGGTACAACCCAAACAGCATAAAAATGAACGTCTAAACTCAATGATTAGGGTCAGACAGGAGGAGCCCTTGCTAAGGGGACCATCTCCCATGTGTCTGGAGTGGGATTATTTGAACCAAGACTTTAGGATTTGTTCTGGCAGCAAACACACTGGGGTGCTCACAGCAGGGAGGAACAGCGAGTGGCAGCTGCGAGGAGTCCTGTGAGGGAATGTGGTCCCTGAAACACAGTTTGAAGTAGTCTGGGGCTTGCCAGGGACTTAAAGGCTCTGCCCTTCCAACTCTGAGCTCACAGGAGCAGCCCTGCCTTCAGTGGCCTTGCACAATCACACAGGTGGAGGAAGCGCTGCCAAGAGTCTCCTGCATTGTGGGAAGGCGGAAGGGTGCCAGAAACATGTGGCATGAAAATCCAGTGTCCCTACCCATGGCTGTGACCCCAAACCAGGATGCCCTAAACACCCTTGAACAGGGAGGCTGTTCGAGCTTGACCCAAAACCCTCAGCAGCTCCCAGCAGTAATTAGAATAAAAATGTTGAGGCCATGAACACTGACAGGTTGTAAATAGGGAACATGGTTTACTAAACTGATACATCATCCATAAAATGAGAAACCGCTTCAAAAACCTCACCTTTTGAGAGCTTGGAGATTTCCTAGCCCACACCTTTGGTCTAGAATTTTCTTAGCTGATGTTCAGGTGCCAAGCTCTGTCACCACTGCAGAGCTGCCCTGAGTGTCCTGCTGATGGCCCTGGTGCTCCAGACACACACCTGGCTCTGCTGCACTGGCCAGGCTGAGCTGGGCTCCGTTTCAGATTCAGGACATCTCTGAGAACTGGTTGAAACGAGGACTTGCTGACGCTCCCATCAGATGCTGATGGGCCTTTTTGTGCCAGGAAAACGGATGTGTGCAACAACAGCAAAAGTGCCTGGAAGCGTCCCAAAGCCCGAGTGAAATGGGGGAATGTTGAGTGGCATCAGACAAAAGGAGCAGTGATTTAATCTCCACAGATGGGGAGGAGGGAGCGGTGTCAGGAAAAGCAGGAGGATGAGATTAGCTAGGCAATAAAATGAAAATGAGCAAGAGGTGGAGAGAACTGTGCCGAGATAAGAGGAGGTGGATTACAGGGCTGGCAGATGGAAGGGGAGCAGGCAGCCAAACAGTGAACAAAAAACAGGTAATAAATCTGGAAAAATTGTCATCAACAATGTTGAACACCATTTTCAGCCCATTTTCTCCGAGGAAGTAGGTGGTTATGGCAGGGGGATGTGCAGTGCCATTCCCTCAGGGTGCAGTGATGCTGCCTGCACCCCAGCCACTGCTCATGGCCAGCAAGGTGTGTCTGCTTGGACTCTCAACTCCTGCAAGACAGCCAGAATCCTTTCTGATACATGGATAAAGCAGCCCTTTAACACAAAAGGGGAAAGAAATTGCTTCTTTCTGGAGGGCCTGACCACCCATTTGACTCAGCCTAATTCAGGAAAGGGACACCTCGTCTCCTTTGCTGCTGAAAGGAGCAGTGGAGCATTTCCTCCAGCCTTGCTGGAGCACATTAGGCAGGGTATCTCAGTTCCGGGTGATAAGGCAGCTTTTATCAAGAGACTTTCATTAATGCAGCTTAACTGCCAATAGACAATTGATAACAAGCAGACATCTGACCACAATTTAAGTCATTAAGCCCTTGACCACCATGTTTTTGGAAGATAATCTCTAGAATATCTTAATCTCTGTCATTTTAGCCAAGCCACGCTGCAGCTTTCCAAATTTGAGAATCCCGCAACCTTCCATTACCCAAGGCAGGTCAGTGCCTGCTGGCAGCACAGCTATCTCAGGAGGTCACTGAAAATCATTTATTTGTCATTGCACTTTAAATCTGGGAGAGGAAATTAATGGACAAAGAGAAGTAATTACCTTGTGAGTCTGAGACCTCTTCAGGGCAGGGACAGCTTTTTGCTCTGCACCAATGCAGTGTCTGGCCCAACAGGGTTAGGGCAAAAGAGCAGCAGTGGTGGCTCACATGTCATTGCAAACATCTGTGTGGAATAATAAATACCTGTTTTGAGCTGAAAATTTCCCACCCAAATGTGGGGCAAGGTCAGATTAACCCTGTCCCTGCTAAGCTGGGCTACATGCCTGTCCCTTCTTTATTCCTAAATGGTTACCTCTTCCCCCTCTGCCTCTTTAGCTCATTTAATGTCTCTCCAACCTCCAGCACAACCAGGAGAGGACACAAATAGATCACAGGGTGATGTTTGGGGAGAGAGATGAGGTCAGGGGGAAGGCAGGGAGAGCCTTGGTCAAAAGTTCCTCGTCCCAGACCCTTCTGGAAAATCCCATTCCTCCCTATCAGGGATNTTTTTTTTTTAACCTAGGAGAGCACTGTGGTTAGGCAGTTCTTGGATAGACTGTGGGAGTTAAGTGCAGGAAATTCAATACTCTCTGTTATACACCAGAGGTCAGGCTAAGGGTCCCTTCAGATATAAACCATAAATTTTGCAAACCATTACCAAAAAAGCCCCTCCAAAACACCCTCCAGTCTTCCACTCAGCTTCTAGAAAACTCTTCAATAAAAAGATCTGATTGCCAAATGTTAACAAAGAGGCCAAACCCAGCAGGATCCACATCTGACTCCAGTTTTTATGGCAGCCTGGCAGCCCCAGCCAGCCAGGAAGGATCTGGAAACAGCACTCCCTAAAGAAGCCCAGAGCTGTAGCCTGAGGGCCTGGGGCTCCCAGCTCCACAGGCACTTGCTCCTCATCTGACCCCAGAAGTTGCTGTGTTTCACAGGCTGGGATGTGGAATAGCTCATCCTGCTGGAAACCAAAACTACAAACGTTGTCTGAACACAAACCTCTGCTGTGCCCACAAGGAGGAGCAGCCCCCATCCAGCAGAGAGAAATGGGGCTTCAAGAGATGGCTGGGCTGAAAGCACCCAGGAGGGCAGCATGGAATGGTGGCTCTGGAGGGAGGTTTTACAGGAGGACGTCAGCACCAAGCAAAGAAGGTGCCCAGCACTGACTTGCCCAGCTGGGATGTGCCCAAATCCAAAATCCAGCCCAGGAGGCTGCAAATGCTGCAGCTGAAATCAGTTGTGTCAGGTCCTGGCAGCAGGTGTTGGGAGGAGCTGATTTCCACCCCAGGATTAGCAGCAGGATGTACAGCACATACTCTTTGCAGAAGTGTGATCATATCAAAGCTCCATCTGTACTCAGGCTGGAGCTCGGAGCTATTAATGACTACTGGGGGAGAACGAACATTTTTTTCTTATTACCAGTTAAATAAGCTTCCCACACCTTGAAAACGAATCATTCCTTTTGCTTTAAAGATATGTCCATACATACCTTTTTCTTTCAATACAGATAATCTACACATATCTAGGGAGAGGGACAATTGCACAGATTTTAAAACCCAGAATATTTTAAATGCTGTGTTTATCCCTTTTTTTTTAAGAACAGCTCAACTCTTTTGAGCTTGGATGCAAAGACATACTTCCACTCTAGGTATTTTTGGTCAGGGGGAAAAGACAAATAGATAGTGTATTTCAAACGTCACCCTTTCAGCCAGCTTTATCTAACTTTGGTCAAGAATTTAAAGCTTTGCACTAAACACCAGCACATTTCAAGCTCAAGATGTAATTCTCTTCTCCTGACAAGAATTTGCTGCTAACAGAGCCTGTCTGTGACATGGGAACCAACAGGCTGAAGCTGAAACGAGGGCTGTCAAACTCACTTCACTTATTAGTTATGAAATGGGAAAAAACAGCGAGCAGTGGTGTCACACAGAAACATGAGCACAGCAGTGACACCGCCTTTCAAACGGTGTCAGCACTAAAACCAGGCTATAGATTATTTGGAAAGTAATAAACACCCATCTCGTGATTCTATTCTGGGCTGGTCCTGTGACAAAAAAAGGGAAAAAAAAACCCTAAACCATCAAAACAAAACCAGAAGCTGACAGCCCCGAGCAGTTGGCACCAAGGGTGAGGGCAGTGCCCGGCTGTGAGCGGGGACCCCGCTGCCAGTGCCAGCCCCTGGGTGAGGACAGGGTGATTTACACAGGGACAGCTGCTGCAGTCACCCAGCTGCCTGCTGCAGGGAGAGGGGCTGCTCCCAGCCCCTGAGCATGCAGCAGCTTCGAGCTGCCTTTTCCCTTCCTTATTTTTATTTTTTTTTAATTTTAAGGCCAATATCCAGCATCAGGCTGCCCTGCTGATTTGCCCTCCCAGCTCAGAGATGGTTTCACAAAGAGGTGAGCTGCTGTTTTCCCCCCAGCCATCCCAGGAGGGCATCCATCCCCAGGATAACTCACAACTCCCCTGAGCCTCCCACCCCTGAGGTCAGCTCAGATGCTCGGAATGACTTCTCCTAATCTTCAGCACGTCAAACCCTATTAGTTGATTTTATTAAATCTCTCTCCAAACATCTCTGAAGTAACACTTGGTGTTGCTGCATCCCAAAATAGCCACTCAGTCTGAGCTTTTGGCAGCCACACAGAGGCTGGATGAGACCCTGGAGAGTCAGATTAAGAAGGAAACTCACACCCAACCCCCTTGTCCTTTTGACTTGCAGAGCTTCTTCCCAGCCCCACACAACCCCCAAACCTCTTTTACCTCAGGAACTCTGCAAGCATCACTGCTTCTCCAGCTACCTTGAGCTCCAAACTGGGCCCAGGACAAAATCCAGCTTGCAAACAGCTCCAGCTGTAGAAGATCTGCATTGATGGTGCAGCTGCAGGAACCTTCCACCAGCATCCAGATCATTACTCTTCCTGTTACAACAGGCTTTTGTTCCTGCTGTCTGAGAGGTGAGATATCCATGAGACAGAGGTACAAAGCCCCTGCCACTGTTAATTATTAAAAGCATTTATCATTGAATCTCTAGCGATGGGCGGGTGGCAAATCTTGGGTGAGCCATAAAATTTCCATGAGAGGACTTTAAAGGGGAAAGAGTTGGAGGAAATCATAGTGCATTTAAAGTGTAATATGAATTCATATCAGTGAGTGTTTTGACACAGCTTTAACCTCTGACTACAGGGGTTTACAATTTAAAAGACATCTGGTAACGGACGATTTTGCAAGGTAGACAATTTAAAAGACATCTGGTAACTGATGATTTTTCAAAGCCATAAGTCCATTACATACATTCAAATGAGCTTGAAAAAAGAGCACAGACACATCTGGTGTCATGAACAAGAGCTCGGAAAAATCCCCATTCTCTGTTGCAATGTTGCTGGTTTTGCCAACAGTGAAAAGCAGCACAGACCTGAGCCCAGAGGCTGGAGGGACAGGATGGGGCAGGTGCCTGGAGCTGGACTTTTGATACAGCAGTTCTGTGGCTTGGTCCTCAACCCATCCTTCCTCTCAGAGCCAGGTCAGCAGTCTTGGCCACCTTTCCTCATCCTGAACATCACCTTTCTTCTCCCACCCACAGAATTATTTACATCTTTCCCATAGAAGAAAAATGGTCAGATTCAGCCCCGAGGCAAATGATCCTCATTTGGCCCCAGATGTGTTGAAAGCATGGGTCACACACCAGAGCTGGAGCACAGAAAACCTGGCTGTGTAAGCACCAGGGAATTCTGCCAAAGAGACCAGAGATTTTGTCTGTAGTCAGCCTTTGGAGAATGCTTTCTTTGACCAAAAAAAAAAAGAAAACTATCTAGAAAAACTCCATCTCTTGCAAGCTTATGAAAGCATGGCCATGTGCCATGGAGGCTAATGGGCTCCCCAGCAATGTCCCCCATCATAACTCAAATGGCAGGAGCAAACTCTAAGTTCCTCACTCTCTCTCCTTTTCTTTTATTTTTTTCTTTTTTTTTTCTTTTTTTTTTCTTTTTTTTTAATAAAGCCATTAGGCCCTTGAAAAAGCAGGCATTACAAACTGTGGAAAGAGTTTTCCAAACAGCTGAACAGCCCCCCACAGAAGCAGAAGGAGGGTTTTCCACAAGGAACTTTTCCATGTTCTCCCCTGCACAGAAGAAAACATTGAGAGGGAAAAACTCTGCCTTTGGAAAAGGAAAAAGCTCTGTTCCAGTCTCAGCTGAGCAAGGTGTGAGCTCCATCCTCCTCCCCAAAGGGGATAAGCTGAAGATGCCACTTCCCTCAAAGTTGGCCAGAAGTTTTGCACATCCCAGCACGCCCACGCTGGCAGAGATGCCCCCAGGACCAGCCACCCCAGAGAGCTGCTCTGGACTACAAAAGTAACCTCAGTCTTTCCTCCTTCACAGGGACAAACCTTCCCCTTTCCCTCTCACCTGACCAAAAACTTCACCAGCATCAGGGCACTGGGAGTTGTCTCCTGAGCAGGAGAATGACCTGAAGCCCCATTCACCAGGGTCTGTTTTTCTTCTGTTGCATTTAATGGGAATTCTCTGCCTCGAGTAAGGGGAGGCTCAGCCCTGAGTTCCTCATCTGTCACTGCCCTCCAGGGTTCATCCTCTCTGGAGATTTTCCTGAAGCCAGGCTGGCTGAATTCCAACGAGAGGGAACGAGCTTCCTGCGCTTCCATCGCCCCTCTTATCGCTCCCTGCCTCAAACAAGTTTGGCCTTTTGATAGATTTGAACTTTGGGCAGCACTAAAACACTTGTTCTGGCAGATGAGGTCAGTCCCTCAGCTTTCTGCTGTGTGCAGCGGGGCAGTAAATGCTGCACTGGCTTTAAATCATGGCGTGTTCCCAGCTGTGAGGACAGGGAAAAAAACAAAACTCACCAGAGGTTGTCCCCTGACATCTGGCTGGGCCAGGATTGGGAGCACAGTTTCAGCTTCCAGCTCCTGCCTCGTGGTTACTCCTGCTTGCATATTTTGCCAAGAGAAAGTGTATAAAAGTAAAAAAAATTTTAAAGTAAATTATAAATATAAATAGATAATTTCGTATATAAATATATAATGCATTTATATAAATATAAAAATATATCATTTCTATAAATATATTTATATCTGTATATACTATTATATAATTGTATATTATGTTGTATTCTATATTATATAATATATTTATATAAATATATAATGTATAAATATATAATTTTAAAAAGTAAAATATACTTTTAAATAGTACAGGAAAAGGTCCTATCTCTATCTTCCTCTCCTCTCCATCTCATCTCTCAGTCCTCCTGACTTCCTGAAGCTATCCATGCAAAACCCCTGAAAATGCCTCCTGCAAAGGATTGTTGTGTTGCTGCTGACCTTGGGCAGAGGTTTTTAATAACCAACAATGACAAACAAAACCTTGGGAGTAAAACGTTTCCATGGCATTTAAAATTGACTTGGAAGGGAAGATATTTTGTCCAAACACATAAATATTCCTCAAGCTGTCACAGAACTTGTAACATCACGCTATATGTCAGACTGGAAAGGAAAAAAAATCCAAGTGGAAATGGACTACAAGGAGCAATTTGAAAGAAATGCAAAAACCAACCACATGGGGAAAACCACACTGGAGCAAACCCAAATCTTTTCATCACTATAGAAGCATTTTATGTTAATGTGAAGAGGAATTTATCCTTTTATTAATGCAGGATTTTTTTCTCTGCCGTCTCTGCAGGACTCAACATAGACAAATAAAAGCCCTGTCAGTGACTTCATTGCTCTCAGTTTTATATAAAGAGGTTGGACACACACTAATGGGCACTTCTTTGTGGCAAACAGGAGTTAATAATGGGCATTTTTTCCCCCTGCTTGCAGAAGAATGCTGGTGAATTTAACAGATTTTATAATGTTTGCTTATTTACAGTCACAGTTGTAAAAATTACAAGAGGAAATCTTGGTTGTGAGAGGGAAATTTATAGAAAAACTGAAGCATTGAGGAAGTTTTTCTTCAGAGGGTTGTCCTCACAAGCCTCCCCCGTGTTGGTCATGGCTCTGATCTCTCAGATCATCAGGACATACTCAGAGGGAAAGACCCTGATTATTATTATTTCTAAGGATGGTGTGGCCACCACTTAAGTAGATGAGTTGATTCATCCTCTTAGTTTATAGATTGATTTTTTAGGTGCAGTAAATTCCAGTCAAATGGATATTTTCCAGTGCATGGAAATCTGGAATATGCTCATCACAGCATTCCACTTCAGAAGTACAACCCTGGGGCTAATTTCCTAATTACGAGTTTCCTGTATTGCCCCAAAGCTCTGCAACTGCCATATTCCTTTACTTCCTGCCAGCCCTAGTGAAGAATCTGGTGTCACTTACCCAAAATATAATTTCTTCAGGGAAATGTGGCTGAACCTCAGGTCTGAGGGGTGCACAAATGGGGTTAAGCACGGTGCTCTCTGCTCAGGGAATCCCAAAGCCCTTCCAGGAAGGACCCAGCCCTGCCACACTGACTGCAGGGCAAGACAAAGGGAGGCAGGAGAGCAAGAACATCACTTTTCAGAGCTCATCATTCAACACTCACACACGGAAAATCCCCTGGAGCCTGCAAGGGTCTGAACATCCGCCAGCAGGGAGAGGAGAAAACAAACAATACTTTTTAAATCTAATTTTTTAAAACAAGCACACAAATATGACTGCCAATAAATTATACATAGCAACATTCTGTCCTTCCCCAACCCGCTCACGTTTGAAAAGATAAATAAAGCAAGTTATCTTGTAAAATATTAATTAAAATAAGCATTATATTGGGTCCCATGAATCACTTTGTGCTCAATATTTGCAGCGTCACCATGGTGAGGAGCTGCACCCAACGACAGTGCTTTAGTTATAAAGACCAGTCAGCTCAGCCATTGCTACTGGCTTCCCAAACTATAAACCTGTCATCTGGACTAGGACAGCTCAGAGAACATAAAGTGAGACTTCAAAATCAGCATCACTGTTTGAAGTTAATCCCTGGCTCGTGCCAGCTGTAGGAGTTAAGGCTGCAAACACTGCAATATCTACAATAGGAAAGTATTGACTGCTAAACACACATGGACCGAGATAAAATCAAAGTGAACATGAGGCCTTTCACTGAAACCCCAGCCAATGAATTAATGGGATAGAATATGAAGTATGAAAGCTTTAATGACCACAAGAACAAGAAAAAAAAGTCATTTGAAAGCTCATTACTGTGCCCTCTCCAGAGATTTTTTACAGCCCAGTTTCAAGGCTCTGAGTCACTGGGGAAAGTCCAACAAATTATATTTCTTGGGAGGGGCTCTGCAGAATGTGCTGCTACATCCCCACAGATCCAGTGGCTCCTTACAAATATTCAGTGTCCCCTGAAAAGCTGTGCCTCATGCCTAGCAAAAATGTAATAATAGTTGTAATTTTAAGTACAAGGCAGGTGTAGGTTTCCAAGTGTGAGTGAACATGGGGAGATGACCCATTCACACACAGTCTCTGCCACCTGGTAGCCAAAGCATTTTGCACAAAGTGCCTCACGTGGCCACTCAGACACCGAGTATTTCTATATTAAATCAGTCACAAAAAGAACAATTCAGAACTGTTGAGCACAACACCTGGATCAGACACTGCCAAGGCTGTTGCTTTACCAGGCTGGCTCTCCAGGGCTGCTGTTGGGGGGATGTTTTTTGTGCCTTCCCTTGCTCTGTGACAGGATCCAGCCATTCCCTGGCATTCTGCATCTGCCCAGAGGAGCCACAGCAAAGCCAAGCTCATCCCTCCTCCTCCCCTGCTCCCAGCCCGCTGATTATCTCAGATCATCAGTGTTTTGGATGACCGAATAAACAGGATTATGCTCTCCCAGAGCCTGTTAAGTCACAACTGTATGGCGATCCTATTAGTGGATGGCAACGGTGTGGCTATAGCCAAGCAGGAGATTAGCTTTTGCTTGCTCCGTGGAGCTGAAAACAGCACCGGGAAATTTTTAATCTCCATGAAGGGGACACTAGAGCTCACAGAAAGAAAATCAAATTCATCTTTATTATCCTTCTCAATCAGCTGCCTCGCTAAAAAAAAAAAAAAAAAAAAAAAAAAAAAATTTAAAAAAAATCCCGATTGACAAAGTCATAACCTCCTTTCACTGATATAGCAGCAGGATTTGGGATGCCAATGAAAAACATCTTACATGCACAGCCCTTTTTCATCCCAACTGATCCCAGGATGCTTTACAAGTGCTGCATGCAAATGGCACGTGGGATTAGCTGCACTTTGCAGTGGTCTGCCTCTGTTCCCACTGAGGTTAGAGGGAATAGAAGTGGGACTTGCTGCTGAGTAAAATGTGAACCAGGCTGGAAAACAGCCAGGACACTGAGATCAAGACTTGCATTCATTTGGAAGCTGCTGGCACAATGGCCCTATTGATCACGACTTTGGGTTTAGGTCTTGTCCAAAACAATGTAGCAACCTACAGAGGGGCATGAAATGATGCTATTTTAAACCTGTTGGTAATTCATCAGTATTTATTTTTCAAGCGCTCAAAGATAAAAATATTGAAAGAACAAGCAACAGGGGAATTAACCATATCTAAATTAAAATCTTCTTACATAAACTATCCAGATTTTAACACAGCAGCATGCAAGCAAAGCCAGCCAGCTCCCAACCCTCTCATATACATGCACACAGAAAAATAAATTCCTTCAAAAGAAACTTTGAAGAGCATAATTAAGCATGAAAGTTACCATATATTAAATTATACATCTAGTAAAAAAGAGTCATTAGCCCAACAAATAGGCTGTTAATGATTTCAGGTTTGCCTAAGGCCACGAGCTAACAAACTAGTGATTAACCAGAATTTCTGCTGCTGAAAGCTGCAGCCTGGTGTCACAGCACTCACCCAGGGCTTGGAAACTGCAGAAAAACCAAAACCAAAAGAAAAACCGCACTGGATCTGGGCCAGAGAAACCGCCAAAGGTTCAGGGCCTGCTCAGAGCTCCAGCTCTCATCCAGATTCCTCACTTCCACCATCCACTGGGATGGCAAAATGGGACTACCCAAGTCCAGGTGGAGCCAGGCAGGGCAGCCAGGGAGCCCCTTCCAAAGGAAATTCTCCACGATGTGTCCCAGCAGAGACCATGCCCAGGAGAGTCCCCCTGGCACTGCCAATGAAACCCCTCCCTGCTGTTCCTCACCTGCTCCTCCTCTCTCCTCTGAGGCCACACTTGGGTGACCCTGGCAGTCATTTATATGGAAAGCAACCCCACAAGAGTCTGTTTGGCAGCTTCCTGCAGACATTTCTTAGCAAACGGTAATAAAATTTTTAAAAAACCTAAACAGTCCATTTGGTCAGCCAGCTCTCCCCAAAGCACCTGTACTTACCTTCTTCCTCACAGTTTGAAGAACTGAGGATGTGGGAACCAAAACTTGTACAAAATTGTATTATATTATTATATACATTATACACATTGCACAAAATTATATCATATTATTAGATACAAAATTGTCCTTTCCAAGGCTGGGAACAGCAGGAACAGGGAGGATGGTGCCCACTCACTGTTGTCAGGATGACACAAGAGCTTCCAGAGGAATTACTGGCACAGGGCAATTGCTTTGAAATGAAGACCTCCATGTAAGCAAGGGGACATTTGTCAACAAAATTTCAGACAAATAAAACACTTTTTCACCAACACACAGTGCACTGGGTCACACTCCAAGTGTAAAGAACTAAATAAATGAAATACTTTTCAAAGGATGGAATTACTCAGCAGTTTGAAGCAGAGAAAGGAAGCACTATCCATAAACTGAAGAAAGAAGTTGTTCATCCCTCAACCATCATCCTCAGCAGGCTCAAAGCCCCTCTGTTTGGAGTTACTGCGGGTAAGGGACCACCTGCACGAGCTCCCAAAACTTTGCAAGAGGAAATGCCCATCCATGTACAAATTCCAACTCACAGAATAATCCAGACCTGGAGATTGGGATCTCCAGGGGCTGAGCCAGCCTGGGCTGCAGGTGCAGAATTCCCACCACACTGGGGAGGTCAGGGATGCTCCAAGAACCCAGCACAGCATCCCCAGCCCTGCCCAAGAGCCACCCTGGTGGGCTCAGCTGCTCCTCTCAGTGCCAGGGCATCTCCTCTCTGCTC
Organism: Phainopepla nitens; assembly: GCA_013400175.1. Classification (NCBI taxonomy): domain Eukaryota; kingdom Metazoa; phylum Chordata; class Aves; order Passeriformes; family Bombycillidae; genus Phainopepla; species Phainopepla nitens. The sequence goes on along the minus strand of VXBQ01009895.1, from coordinate 129,170 downwards.
TGTGCCTGATTCCTCCTCCCCTCCTCTGGGGAAATGTGCAAATGTGGAAGCTGCATTTCTCCAGAGCAGCACCGAGCTGTGCTGGGTGCTTTGCTGTTTGCTGCCCCTGGAGCTGCTAAAGGCTTCACCTGACTCAAGTTCTCACACTTCAGATAAATGGGATCAACACAGCACCCTCCAGGAAGGTCTAAAAGCAAAGTGAGAGATTTGTTTGATTTAAGGAAGACTTTCCTCAAGTATTCTTTAATGCTTTTAATGAACTAGCTGTTAGATAATTTTTTTTTTAAATAAAAAGAGAAAATGTTTTCCTCCTTAAGTATTCTTGCAATTAAGGTCCAAGATTTATACCTCCACACAGGAAATAAAGAAATAAATTGGATCCTGTCTCAATAGAGACCATGGCAAAAACTCCCACTGGCTGCAGTCACCAACAGAACAAGGCCCAGGTACAAACTTTGGATATAAGTTTTTCTGAAACTATTTACCAAATACTGCAGAGTTCACAAATATCTTCTCATTTTCTAATTTCCTTTCAGCGACATTTACAGCACAACCTCAGACATGTTGTTGAACTGGTTTTTTGAAATCTACATTGCTATGTCATGTAAGTCATATGCATTTTATCTGCTTTTTCATATATATGCTGTATTTCTTTTTCCTTATTATTCCTACAAAAACAATATAGATGGATTTCAGCAGCAGTTGCATCAACTTCAGATTAAATATAGCAGTTATTGACTTTCCCTGAAATTCAGACACTTCTGAAAATAAGCTTTTTGGCACCCACTAAGGAACACACTGAACATCTCCTTTAGTTACTAGCCCTCAAAATAAAAATACATATGAGGTTCTTACATTTATCTCAAAGAATTTGATCTGAGATCTTATTTAACTCTCCTTGTAAATATTCATTGCTGGTCCAGCTCTTGCAGAAGTCAGAAGATTTTCAGGGAAATCTGCATGAGCATCACAGTGCACAACTGGACAAGGTAGTAATTAAACTTAAGAAATTAATTATTCCTTTTAACAGCCTCACCTTTCCTTGCAGGGTTGTACAGCCGAGGTCATTTACAGAGCACCTCCACGAGATCTGAGCTCTAAACTTCCCCAGCACAGCCCAGCCCTTCAGCCACAGTCCTTAATATATAAAATGACCTTTCCAAATTTGTTTTGTTTTTAATATATTAAAAAGCCTTTCCCACTGAAGTGGGTAGATTTTCCAGTGAACTCCAGCACTTAACCCTGCAGCATTTTGCTATTTCAAGATTACAGCATGGCTTTCAAAATTTTTCCCGAACAACAAATATCTGCACAAAGTTGTGATGACGTTTTACTGAGACTCAGAGTCATCCTGGAATAGAAAACAATCCAAGCAACAATATTTGGCTCTGGATAGAAATTTTCCCAGAAGTTCAGTAGTAATTGAAATTAACTTCTGTTAAAGTTCCAAGTAATTCTGTCTGGGCTCCTGTGCATGGCTCCTGAGGCCAACATGTGTAATGTGTCAAAATTAAATATTCCATCATGAATGGAATGAACTTTTCCCAATTATTTTAGTTCTAAAGATGAAGAGGAATAGTCCTGAAACAGTTTTACCTGCTGTACAAACAGACTTTGTGAGGTCTCCAGCACTTACCTTCACAGGGAATGACAACAGATTTGCATAATTTCTTATTGAAATAATTGAAATATTGAAATAATTGAAATATTGAAACCAGTTTGGTTTGCTATGAAAAAAAGTCCTGCTGGAGTGTTTTATTACCACAGCTGACCACAAGATGGAAATCCTTTTCCATAAGATGTCTCCTGATTAGGAGAAGTACTAATGAGAAAAAAAAAAATAGAGCCTCTTTCCAGGAAAATGTTTTAGAGGAAGCAAAGGAGGATTCTCATCCCATCAGCAGCCTGTTTTGGAGGCTTCATGGATTTCAATTTGATCAAACCCCTCTTCCTGGGAAGTTTTTGCTTTCCTAGGGAGGGCAGTTCCACTCAGAAATCATTCTGAAGGAAAGCCCTCTCTAATCACTGTGCCAGCAGCTCAGACACACCAGGCACAGGAAAGCACCATGGAAGTGTTCACTGGCACATTTGGAAATGTGGAGGATAGAGTAAACTCTTCCCTCATACCATTACAGGTTATTTTCAGAGTTAAAAAGCCCTCTGAGGGACAGCTCCAGCCACCTAAAGCCCGGGATGGCAGAACCCAGGGAGCTCAGCAGGGTTGTATCCAACCTGCTGCACTGCTCCCTGCACAGCCAGAACCACTGGCCCGGGCTCTAAATGCTACATGTCATTTATTTTTGCGATTGCTTTTTTACAAAAATGTGCAGAGGCTTGCACTGGGATGGCACTGGGCACAAACAGAACTAAAAGGTCATTCCTGTCCCCAGGGGAAGAGGGCAGAGAGGGGAGATGTGTCTCTTTCCCAGCTCCAAAGTGTTGGGATTCAAGGAGCAGGGAAATTACAAGATAAGACCTGTAAACCAGAACTTAGAATCAAATACAGGGTTTGAGCTCAGGCCCTGGGAAGAGCTTCCAGGTTTAGGTGCTAGAATCAAGAATGTAAACTTGTAGTCAAAATAGAGACATGTTAAGCTAGATAAAGAAAAAGTTCAGAGTTTAGAGTTTAAGATATAGAGAGCATAGAAGGAACTATAAAGGTGACAAGAAGTCTGTAGAATAGATTTGTGTGGTAGAACAAATTAGTCAGAAAAGGTCACGTTATTGCTATACAAAACCCCCAAAATTTAAAATAATTCAAACTCTACCCCAAATACAAAGAAATAAAACTTTTTAGAAATTAATACTACTCCAAAACAAATAAAAACAAAAATCCTCTTTCAAAAAACACACAAAACCATCACATAAAAACACAAATAATAATAATAACTCAATCACCCAAAACCCTCCTAAAAATGAAACACTCAAAAAACCTCAATCAAATCCTATCTACAAACTCATCAACCATCTCCCCAATAACCCAAAATTATTGCCCCCCAATATAAATGAACAACTTCCAAATTAATATACTTTGTAAATAAAAACCCTACAGTAATTCCCACGGGAATTACTAAAACACCAGAGCTCTGTGGGACCCTCTGCAGCTCGGGAGGGCAGTGATGCTGCAGGGACCCTCACGTGCCTCCAGCCAGGCTCACTCCAACTGCTTTTGGACAAACTATCACCAGCCAAGAGATGAAAGAGGAGCTCCCCTGATTTTCAATTATCTGGTTGTGTTTTCCTCTCTAAACCTAACTGAGGCAGCAAGCAGGGAGCTGCACTTGGAGACAGGCATCTGCTTTGCTGATTACAGGAGTTGCACATTTTGCTTTAAACATCAATGGGTTGCAACTGCTATTCAAATGATATGGAAATTGCTGCTTTATACTGAAATGTCCCTTAAGCAACAAAGCAAAAGATTAGCACAGAGCTTTGGTTTTTATCTTTTCTCTTCTTTTCATTTTAAACACCGTGGTGGCAGTGGAAAATTCTTTGATGGCTCAGGAACAACACCTGTAACTTTGAACATTTTATTTGTACCAAGCTGCAGAATATTTGAAGCCTTTTATGCAACTACTATGACAAATATTTCCAACTCAAATATCATTCTTTATCTGAGACTCTGAATTAACTTTATTTTCACAAGGCTTCTCCAGAAAAACATACACAGCCAGGCTGTATGGATAATAGTTCAAGGTAATGAAGGTACCACCACCAGTTAATGATTATTTTCAGATTCAGATGAAGCTTACCAGCTGGATGCCTTCATGGAGCCTGTCTTGTTCCCACACACCCAAGAAATATTTCTCATATGGCCAAACCCACTCAGGATTGAATCCTATCTGTTTCTAGCACTATTTAGCACACAGGGCATGGACAGATACTGAGAGGGGCCAGGGAGGAAAATATTCCTTGGCCTTCCACCTACCAACATCCTCTGCTCCAAGACCGCTTCATGGGTTTGATTATTGATTGAGGGATTCTTGATTTGGTTGAGGGAGGGAGAGTGGGATGGGCCAACAAATTGTAATTGTGCTCAGAGGAAGAGGGAGATGAACCTCATGCCCTGGCTGGGCAGGGTCCATGATTTTTCACCCCAAGCAGGCAGCCATGGGAAGGTGAGCAAAGTCCTACTCACGTTTAACCCCTCCAGGTGGAATAAGCTGCACCCACGGCAAGAAAAAGATGCTGCTCGATTTTTGTTCAAGTCATGGCATATTGCTCTGTCAAAAACAAAATAAAAGCATGTGTTGGGATGGTCTAGTGCAACAGAATAGAGGCACAGCACAAGACAGTCCTTCTGACATGCTGGAAATGCTTGTCTTCACACCCCACTAATGAACACAATGATTCCACTCAAGGCAATTTCATAAGTTATTTAAAAAATAATTATGTAAAAGCAGGAAATGTCAACACGCACATTACTTCCTTTCAAACCATTATCTTGGCAACCAACCCATCTGTTCTACCTCAATCTTACTTCCAAAGGAGAATTAATGTTCATCAGCTTAACATTTGAGGAAGTTCTGAAATTACCTGCACAGCATCACCTGTGGTGTTGTTGTTGCTTTCACCACACTTGCACTCTTTTTTTGCTTCTCAGTGTGAATAATTATCATTGTAAACGCTTTTATATACCAGTTCTCAAAAGAAAAAAAGAGGCCATACTCAATAGCAACATAAATTTGGGTTGTAAATTGCCACACAGCACAGCTGCATTATAAATGACGCTGGCCATGTCCAGCTCCACTGCCTTTGATGCCCAGCCAGAATTAGATCTTTTCAACATTTTCTTATTAAGAATAAATTATAAAACAAACTGAGCATGCTTGAGTGAGAGGGTCTTGATGGGGACAGTGTCCAGGTGCCAGGATTTCTTTGTTAGATGCTGATAGAGCCTTTCAAACATTGCAGCCTTTTCTCTGGAGACACATAAAGACTCAGAAGCTGCAGTTTTAGTGAAAACACGATTCCTGGGCAATGTCCACCTGAGGAGAGAATCACACCTCTGGATTTTGCCTGGGCTCACAAGAAGGGATGGCACAAGAGGTGCCTGTGTGTGTATTGTGTGTTGGGAGCTGCTTTTCACTGTCACATCACCAGCTGGAAAGAAGAAGATGCTCCTGTGGATGATCTCCTGAGTGGAGCCCAAGGTCAGCCCATGGAGCAGCTGCCACCACTGCCTCTGGAGGGACATTTCCAGGTGCTGAGGCATCCCTGGGCCAGGAGCTGCGGGAAGGACCCTGTGGGAGCAGCAGGACCCTGCTCCACCTCCTCACAGGAGGGAATCTGGCCTTGCCCTCCCACCAGTTTTCCCCATGCTCTCTGTCCACACTTACTGTTATAAGCACAATCATGGTGAAATGTTTGTGCAAATCACCAGCTCTAAATCTTCTTTATACACCTTTGTTACTATTCTTAATTTCACTTGTGTTTTTGGAGTTATACCTCGCTTTCCTGGAAGCCCATGCACAATTCACAAACCTGGAAGCCAGGAAGAACAGCAAACACTTATGTCTAAAATCATCAGTAAAGACCTGACCCCCGTTACCCAGTCCCAGGGCTCACAAAATGCTCGTTGCTGCATGTTTGTGCAATGTATTTTTAAAGCAGGCACTGTTTAAATTATGCACAATTAATATTAACAAAGACCTGTCGTTCCCAGTGCGAGTGGCTGGAACAAGTGCTGCCTTCTGTCTGCTGTGCAGTGACCTTTTGATGTATTTTTAGGCACTGTCCTATAAGTAATCTGTCTTCCACAAATTACTTCTGCCCAGATATAATGCAACATTAACCAGGGGAGGGAGAGGGAAACATGGGGAGGAATTTGTGTTTTCTAAAATTGGAAAAAACAGAAAAGTACCAGGTTTTATAGGAGGATTTTTGAACTGAATTTTACAGGATCATGAGCCGTGGATAAAAGCATTCACAAGGGATGGAGTGCAGTGTGATTCCCTCATTTTTGAGTAAAGAAAACTGCAGCAATAAGTTCCTTGCAAGAAAAACAGAATTAATAAAATCAATTACATATTTAATTAGAAGTGCTTGTGTCTGCCAGGGAGGACAAAGATTAATTTAGGTAACTACTCAAAATTTTCAATCTTCGTTGTAACTTTAAGTTAAAAACGAAAGTTAGAAGAAATCTGTGTGGAAAAATACTGTTGGAAGTGATTGCTCTCCTAGCCACAGGAAAAATCAAACTGCACTATGTTCTGTGGTATATAAGTGGCTCACACAGTTATGCAGCAATATATATCAATAATGGAAAGGTCTAGGAAATTACATGAAATATTAGGACAATATAAGGTCAAAGAAAACAAAATAAACTGTATTTAGCTGTCAAGTAAAAAAAATGGGTTTGTCTGTGTGGTTACCCCACAGACAAAAAAAACAATGTACCTGTTCCTACCCACTTACAAATAAAAAAATCAAGTTGAAAGATTAATCCTCAGCATCTGAAGGATAAAACATGATCTAAGCTGTCTTTTTAATTTATTTAGTCAAGATTTCTGAAAGAAAAAAAAAAAAGGAGGGTAAATAAAACTCAATACGGAACTGCCTCTGATGCAGAGAAAAAAGCCAGGGTGTGATTGCATAAAGGATCACTTACTTTAGGTGACAGTGTCAGACAATTTTCTTCCCTGGTACATCACCATTAGGCTCCTTATGAAGCTCATTATTTAAAAACTCACCCACAAAGACCCCATGGCAACAAAATGACTTGGTTTAACTGACACCAAACCATGAAGAAATAAATAAAAAAAAATAATTCCCATTAAAACAGACTGAGAGGTGTAGTCTGTAGCAGTTTTTAATTTAAGACTGAGATAATGAATTCCTCTGGTGTAATGGTGCCACCAGCAGATAATAGTTAGAACTGGGTTTAGTTGTAAAACCTACATGGATACAAATTTCTCTGTGGAGGTTATTTAAGCTTCCAAGAACACATCCGTTAATTTTTAAAAAACAATATTTTGATAAGAACATGGAGCTAAAAATTGGTTCTAAATGTGATCTAGCAGTAGATAAAACTTTGGATTCATAATCCTCAGTGTAAGTTCCTCCATGATTCATAAAGACAGGGAAGTGTTTGGGACAGCATGGGGGTTTTTCCCACAGTAAAAACAGTGATTTTTTTATGCCCAAACGACTGACAAACACTGGAGCAGTAACAACATTAAACTGTGAGAACTAAGTGACTGGAACTCCTCAGTTTTGTCTGTATCAACCTGATAAACACTGAATATCTGAGTGGAGCAACTCCTTTTGTCCACGGAGATCCAGGATTCATCACTTCTTTTGCAGAGGGAGAATTGAGAGGACCTGTTCCTCCACCCACTGCAGAACTGACATTCCCAACATTACAGTCACCTTTTTATCTACAGCACCGCCATTGCATTTAAAATTATCACTTCTCATTCATATTTACTTAGAGGGTTTAGGAATTTGGAATAACTAGAATGGAAAGAAGTCCCTGCCATCTAGGTATGGATTTCCTGGGAAATGGGAGCTAGAGCATGGTGGCAGAAAAAAATCATCAAACTAAACTGCTCCAAGAGTTACTCCAGACTGAAATATAAACAAGGCAATATGAGAAGCAGATCAGTTCTCAGCAAGATCATTTAACACCAGTCTTCCAGTGGCGGAGTTACAGATTTGGAGTACAAGGATATTTGTAGGAAACACACAAATTCTGCAATCCTTTACAGTCACAGCCTCTCCCCGTGTAGCTCTGAGGTTTAATGGAGCTGATCTGGAGCACTCCTGGCCGCCCTGCAGGGCCCCCAGTGCTCAAACCCACAGCTGAAAGTCACTGTCCCCTGTTGTGCACTCACACTATTGCACCTGCATATTTTATTTCTCACACAAAAGGTCAAAAGCTTGCCAGCAGGCTGCCTGCCTCCTCAGACACACAATGCGTGCAGGAAAATAACTCCAAGGAGCTGCTTGCTGTAATTTCCTGCAATTTAAGACTATTTATTTTTAAAACTTTTGCTGTCAAACTCCCCATCTGACTGACACCCTCTTGCTGAATTTCACCATCAGAACACAGTAATTTATTAGAGATCAAATCCAACCGGTTATTTGACTGTCTTGGTTTTAAATACTACTCAGGCTTTTTAGGCTTTTTAGCCCTGAATCCTTGGGGCTCTCTATAATTAATGTTCCTTCAGCAGAGGCAGTGAGGGGCTGGCAGTGCACAGCCCCTGTTAACCCTTTGCTGAGATCACCACAACCCCACAGCCCGGAATGATCCACCCCATTATTTCTACTTCTGGTATTTGGGAATTAACCTTTCCTAGCACTGGGATGAGTACAGCCACCCTCTACCCACGTGACCAGAAGCTGCTCTGTGCTTGCAAATGTTAATTCACAGATGGGGGGTTGCACCCACACATATGGCATTTGGGGAGTGGCTGGGACTTCCACGAAGCTTTTGTGGCAGCTGAAAGGATTTGAGATGAGGGAAGGGGGATGGTCAAGGGAAAGGCTGGGTATCTGCAGTGATGGTGCAGCAGGAAAGGTGTATGTGAGAACCAGGGGGTAGCCAGAACTGAGCCACTTTCTGTGGAAAGGGACCTGGGGCCAAAAAGCTCAGTATGAGTGACCAGGGAGCTGCTGTGGCACAGAGCCAGCAGGATGCTGGGCTGCTCCAATACAGGTATGACCAGCAGAGATAAAATCATCATCCCACTCAATCCAGAACTTGCCAGGCCTCACCTGGAATACTGGGGTCAGTTTTAGTCCCTGCTATGCAAAAAAAAAAAAAAAAAAAAAAAAAAAAAAAAAAAAAAAAAAAAAAAAAAAAAAACAAATTATTGTGGAGAGGCTGGAGATAGCCCAGAGAAGGACCAGAAAGGTGATCAAAGAACTGGGAAGATGTCCCGAGAGGAAAGGTTGAGAGAACTGGGGTTGTTCAGCCTTGAGAAGAGAAGGCTCGGGGAGACCTCCTCACCATGTTCCAGGCTACAGAGAAGATAGAAATTCCCTTTTTACAGGGAATGTCTTTTCCAGAGAAATCTCCCCAGGGGACTCCCCAGTGCTGGACACTTTTAAGATTCAGCTGGGCTGGATGCTGGGCCACCCTATCCAGGCTGTGATTTTGCCTAGTAAGGTTCAGCCAGGATCCCTGAGGTCCTTTCCAACCTGGTATTCTATGGCTCTACGAAAAATATTTATGAGTAAATATTGAATTTATTCCTACATTGAAAGATAATCTCCTGTGCTCTTTAGGTCAATATTAGCATAGCCCAGAGAGGTCAAATAGCAGATATTTGGCAAGAAGTAAAAACCATTGCACAGTAAAGGGAGGTTGACAGTGAACACATTTTCCTTTAAATTTTAGCATCTTGTAACCATAGTTTTTTTCCCTCCAGCTATGTGACTTATAGCCATGAATGGCAAAAAAATATAGCCAAGAATAGGAAAACAACAATATTAATCAAGGTCTACTCTCAGATATATATTTTTCCTAGCAAGTATTTCATAGTTAGGAGGGCTGAATTTGACCTCGAAACATTCCAATAATCTCTCATAAAACAAATTCACAGGAAAATGACTATATTTGATATTTACTTATTAGAAATTGCAACTGCCATTGGAATTCTGGAGGGGCTGCCCTAAGAAAGCCTTGTCCTTTTCTGGGTGAACTATTTAAGGCAGTATCCTTGACTGAACTTCCAGCATTTTAGCTAATTTGACCATGTTTGTCTTCCACCCAAAGCACTCCCAGCAAAAACAGCTGCCAGAGCTCCTGTGCAGCAATTGACTCAAGAACTCTGGTTTTTGCAGTTCTCTTCTGCTGTATTTTAAGCAGATTTTTTTTCCCAAGTCTCTTATCAAATAGCTTTCAGTAGTGACTGATATGTTTGGTGTAAGCCTGTTGGTTTCCCACGAGCAAGGGCTTCAGGGGGACTTTCAAGAGTATTTTTGAGTTATAGACATTGAATGAATCACAGATAAATACCAAGATCTTTGGGAGGCACAAAATACTGCTTTCTGTTTTGATGAACAAATGGCAAAAGGAATGAACCAAATGACTATAGTATCACATTACAGTTGTTATTGAACTAATGTAAAAAATGTAAAATTCTATTCTGAGCCACACGTTTGTTATTGCGAAGGATTTTCCACCAAAGAAAGCAATTTTACAGAGTGCATGCATATTCTGCTGGGCTAAGTGGAGTCTGAAACCTACAAATAATTTGTACGAATCTAATTATAAATGTATTAATCCATGTTGGCACAAAACCATGCTGCTACCTACTTATTTCATAATAGTAAAGACAAATCTAAATTAATACTTGCATGAGAGGTATACGATGTAAAACCATTATGTCTCTGACAGCATAGCTTTCATCAGTGTGGAAAACCCCAGCAATTTCCCTGAATAAAAAAGAAACCTGACTGGCTGAATTGTAACAGGAGAGCAAAGCTTTGTTGTTATCCCTGCAGTGGGGTGTAGAGACAGCTCTTGCCTGTCACACTTGCTTGGAGTCGGTACAGAAAAATCCAGGAAGGAGGAAATAACAGCAGATTAAAAACCACTAAAGCAGCTTCCAGAAAATGTTCTTCTGCCCCTGGCTTTGTGTCAGTGTGGGTCGACAGGAACATGCCTGAACCTGCCAACCGGCCCCAGAGAGCATCAGAGAGGAACCAGCCTTTGTTCAGAGCAGCGCAGGGTCAGCCCTGCACTTCTTCATTCTGTCAGCTTCTGTGACCACAGAAAACTGATACAGGGCACGCAGAGCCTGAGAGGGGATGGGAAATGCCTGCTCAGAAGCAGAAATGTCTGCTCCTGGGCAGTGCTGGACGCCCACTCACCTTCCCCACCAGCGCTTGGGTAATCGCGATCCTTTGTGGAGCTTTGACAGAAAACAAACACTGCAACTTCTGGCAAAAACAAACATTGTGCTTCCCATCCCTTGGGCCTCTCTGGTAAAAGGAAAATTCCCCCTATGGGCAAAGAAAGAGTCTATTAAAATAGGAAGTGCTGTGTGTAAAACACAACATTCAAACAGTTTGAGGTAAAAAAACACAGTCTGATTGTTGTGTTTGAGTTAGTTCCTGCTTTTTCAATTCCTTCTTACTGAGCACGGCCTCAGTTGAGTATTTCTTATTCTTCATATAATAAAGTCCTAAGCGCTAAGGGCTGACTGATTGATAATGGTGTTATTTCCCTGGTTTCATTCAGCAATGCAACCAAAAGCTTTGGGATCTCTGGGCCTTGTGAAGGGGTGAGAAAAAAGCTAATTTTGTGGCAGGGCTGCTGCTTGTGTCCTGTTACTGTTCACTCTCCAACAGAAAAGCTTTTTGTATTAAATTGTGATGAAGTCACCAGACAAACTCAAGAAAAATGAATCAATCGCTACAAGAAAAATATGCACTTTCAAGTTAAATATTATGAATTATGTATGCTCATTCATGCTGCTTATTGATATTTGCTGTGAAGTAACAACAGCTTGTGTATTCATCAAAGGCTTTAACAATAAATGGTAATTTTATGTTTAAATCACAATTACTTGTCTGTTTCAGAATGCAACTATTTCCTATTCACCTGCCAACAGGAGAAAACATGGTTAGATTGAGGAAAAAAAAAATCAAAATAGCTTGCTCCATTAATATCTCATGAAGGAACTTTTTTGGTTTAAGGCATGGGATGAAGTTCACTGCCAAGTACAGATTTACCAACAGTCACTGCCTGACGCTCTGCGAGAGGAGCTGCATCCTCAGGGTGCAATTACAGCAATTATCTGGCTGGATCTTCTCATCAGCGACCTTTGACTCATCCCCTACGAACTGTCAGTCTTCATCACCAGATTGGGGGAAGCACTTTTATGGTTTCCACTCATCAGCTGCTTCTGAGAGGGAGGAGCCCCCCGGGGCACAGCCCGGCTGCCCACGGTGCCCTCCTGCAGCCCTGGCAGGACCTGCCGCTCGCTCCTGGCAGGGTGAAACAGCAGCAGCTCCCTGCACCCCTCACATTATTGCGGGGAAAACAGAAAAACATCACTTTGTATCCGGAGGGCAGGTGTGCTGCCTAATGCGAAAAGCTGGGGGTCGTTGGTTGTGTGATACTTTTTGGAAGTTTGTCCCAAAAGAAGACGCAGCTGTCTCACTTTGCGTTTAACCAGAATGAATTCACTATCTGTCTGAATTTATTATAAACTTACACCTCTGCAAAGATGGAGCACACTCTTACCTTAACATTATTATGACATTTATTATCCCACAAATTTTACTGAAGCAAAAGTGCAAAAGTTTTTTGTCAGAGGGCACGGCCTGGAGGGTACAGCTCATGTAAAATTAAACTATTTCAATTCACAGTCAGTAAAGCTAAAGGATGAAAGGATAAACAACTCCCTTCAAGCAGCAGGACGTTTAAAATGGGATTGGCAAACTATAAACAGCTTTACAACTTTCACTTTGCAGTGAAACAGCTGATCAGCTCCTTTAGCAGAACAAAAAAAAAAAAAATCACCTTTGCCATAAAGGGACTTTAGCTTAGGTCTCTCAGCTTACAGCTCTTCCAGGAAAAGTATGTTCCATTAATTATAATCACCATTAGCTGCTACCTACCATTTAATTAGTTGGTAATAAAAGCAAGTCTCTTGTCTCTTTCTTACCAAAACAATCAGCGGTGTCACTCCTTTGCATTCCTGCAAATGTTCTTATGTGGACAGGTAGGGATAGAACCAATAATAATTCAATCTGGGAAAAAACAAACAAACAACCCCAAAACCTAAAAATAAAATACTTTAGAGAGGCAACTCAAACAGTCAGCTACCAAAGGGGATAGAAACTAAATTCTTCATTGTCAAGGGCCAATTCAAAGTGAAAACAGATTGAACCAAAACTGTCCAAAAATGCTTTCCCATTTTGTAATGCTCACACCCCTGAGCCAGACAGAGCCCAGCTGTTTCTGCCACTGACTTCAAACAATAGCTGGGCTGTTTAAAAGTTTAAAAGCTGTTTAAAACAGGGAATGATGTTTGCCTGAAGACATACCATATTAATGCAAATTGCTTTCAAATGCACATCCAGTTTCTTAAGCAAAACAAAAATGAGATATTAAACTGAGTGGAAGTTACTACTGGAGTCATCCATAACCTGTCAGCCAGAATTCAGTCAGGGGCTGCATGGAGTGAGCTTGCATTCAGGGAGAAACACAGCAAAAGCGGCCTCTGTTTGTATCAAAAGACAGTTTTTCATTTCACTTTTCCTACTTCAGAAAGGCCTCAAGATTTCAGAGTCTGTGTCTCCTTTTTGGACCTTCCAATTCCCACCAGATGAAACTCTGTGTTTGCTCCTTCCAGGATGCTGCACACCGCTCGTGCCCATGGCTGTTAGTCATGCTGCCACAGTGCCTTCCTACCAGCTTAAGCACTGACCTTTAAGAAGTTATAAATGTTATTTCAGCCTTAATATTCTGATTTTAATGTCTCTGGAAGTGATTAACAGCACTAGCTTTGTGTCTTTAGGTCCTTGCCTATTTGCTCACCACCTTCTGCTAATGTAACTTAATCATCACATGCTGCAGCACCCCAGGTTTCTATTTCTGGTTCAGAGAGATTGTAGGAGCAATAAGCAGAGCACACTGTACCACCAGTGGGTTTCATCGCTCCTGAAAGCAAGAGGATTAAATCCGAGATTCATTTTGTTCTGTGTGCCATCTTCCTCATCTGTACAATGGAGACAACACAGCTATGGCTGAGAGACAGAGAGGCTTCCTCTCAACAACAATTACGCTCCCATCTGTTAATTTTTTGTCAGTTATCTTTGCAGTATGGTTGTGAGATTGTTAAATAACCAAATTCGTGTAACTAACAAAAAAGTAATCGTGGCAAAGATCTCCAGGAATGTGCCGACAGACAGCAGACATGTTTCCTTGATCCAGACTCAGCAGTCAGCAAAAAGATTTGAAAGACAGGAAAGAGACTAGTTTGGATACAAAGGAGAGGATGGCAGGAACGTTAAGATGACAATTCAAGAAAATTTCTTGGAACAGTCACAAAAATGGAAATCAGCTGGAAATCCACCATTTCCTTGTATACTGTACAAGAATAATGCTTAGACAGTGAGTAAAGACCATCTCATGGCAAAATGTTACATCACAGCATGAGAAGTCCCAGTTCTTGTGGTGATGCTGACTGCGCACCATTTCCACATTGTTGTGTCAACACTTAACTTGGAGAACATATAAAAGAAATCTGGATTTGACAAGCTCCTCCCTTATCAAAGGGCCAGGTCGCTCCTCGTGCCCTGTGTGCCCGCTTCACCTCACCTCACCTCAAAGGACTTTTTAAAAATTTACCTAACAAATGTGTTGCTTGTTAAAAGCCCTAACATCTCTTTAAGTAAAGATTTCTTAGATAAGCTGCTTAAATTATCAACAATAAATTTCTTGATACATTAAAAAGATTTATCAGCAACAGAAAATACATTAACATGCCCTAATGCAGGCTCCCTGCACCTGCCTTGCACTGGTGCCACTGACCTGACCTTGCATGGAGCCAACTCAGCCAAAGGGAAAACACAAACACAGCAAAGGCACGAGCAGGGCTGAAAAGGTCTCACAGTCCATGAACACAGAGGAGCTGAGCCGTTGCCAGCCCCTCCGGGGGAAAATTCCCATTCCAGGCACGACAAGGCAGCCCCGTCCCCTCCCAGCTGGGCTTCTGCAGAAGAGAAGGCAGCAGCACACTCCCCATCCTCTCTCCTGGCTGGGGTGACAACGCTTTGTAATGACATTAGGACTTAGGAAGCTGCTAGGGGAAGGAAAGAGCTCTGTTTGTATCGCCTGGACGTGCCCAAAGCGAGGGAAACTGAGGCAGCAACGCCAGCCCCTCGCAGCGGCGGCCCCGTGCTGCCACCTGCGGGCAGCGCCGGGAATGACCGCGGCGGGAATGACCGATCCCAGATCCCAGATCCCAGATCCCGCACCGGGAATGACCGAT
>VXBQ01009895.1:64040-113159 GCA_013400175.1 Phainopepla nitens | reverse complement strand
AATCCCACACCAGGAATGCCCAGGGCCAGGAATGCCCACTCCCAAATCCCACACCAGGAATGCCCAGGGCCAGGAATGCCCGCTCCCAGCCCAGCACTGCCCCTGAACTCCCACAGGAGTTCCTGCAGGAGCACCAGAGCCAATTTCCTGCCTCAGCTCCTTCTTCTCAGCCCCTCGGCAGGACCAGGATTCTTCTGAGGTCAATTCTTCCAAATTTCAGATTGCAATTTGTTCTAATTTACACAGCACCTCCATAACCTCACATCACGTTTTAAGCACCATTGAAGCTACTCCTGTGTCAAGTCTGTTTCATTACAGAGCCTAAATAGTAAAAAAATGTATCCAAAGGCCTGGTTTTACTCTTTCTCTGCTTTTTATCTGCTGTGCAAAACTGCATTTCCTCACACATTAACCATTTAAAGCATAGGCAATTTCAGCTTGCAGAGGAAACTTGTAATGCAAGTTTCCTCTTCTTTCCCAAATAACTGAATTATCTCAGAACACTGTTACATAATGCCACAGAACACTCCAGTATTATCAGTTTCAGACATGAATAATTCCCGTGTATTTAACAACTCCTCCACAATTAGTAAATTTAAATATTTTAAATTTGGCATCTGTTCAGAATATGGATTGCTTTAAAAGATATTAATACATATCTACTGGTCTAAAATATGTAATATTATGAAATTAAATTATCCTTGTAAAATATAAATCAGAATGGTGATGCAAATATTTGCATTTGCATAGTTATGCAAACTCCTAATCATGAAGAACAATCAGTGCTGTTAAAAAGCATAAGGCCACTAGGAATGGCTCCTGAGGAGGTCAAAGCATTCTTTCTTGATTTCCAAAATGAGACATTTATAGCTTCTAACTACTGAAATAATAATTTGAAAGTTCAGAGATAAAAATATCTTTTATTACTACATTCACATTCCACTCTACGTAGTCTGATTTTCAGATGTCAGCACAGAATGAGTCAGCTTTGTTATTAACAATTCAAATGAACAATATAGATTCAGCAAATTGATCAAGGAATTTAAACAACTTCTAAAATTAATTTTAACAAACCAATCTGCTGCTTAGAATTTATAACACAAATGGAAACAGCACAACGAGAATAAAGTTAACAATATTATTTAAGCAACTATCATGAACCAAAGTATTCTTAAGTTCTGTCGCTGGTAAGAGCAAATGAACTTACTGAAATTTTACCAGCATGAAAACAGACACAGAGCAATCAATATGAAACTTTATAAACACTGAAATAACAGCTCTGCCATGGAGGGACAAAAGCAATGAGGAAATTTAATGAAATCAACCCCTCTGACTTCTCAGAGGGAAAACCTGAGGGAGGTTTCCCAAACCATTTAGTACTGGTCAAATCCCACACCATAATGAAGTTAATCTTGAAACTGGGATGAGGCTTTGGCATTTCAATTAATTTTAGTTGTTGCATGACCTAGTATTATTCATATTTGTTAGTTATGCTGGTGCTTATTTATAATGAAATGTAACATAAGAACAGCAGCATTAAAGATGAATACTTAAAAAGTATTTAAGATTTTATGAGGAGGCTTCCAAGTGTTAATTATAAATGACAAAAAAATGTGTGAACAGTGCATAAATGACAATTGTGATCATTGTAATGAATCATAAAAATTAATAGTACTTACTGTAATGACTCTAGTAATTACTAGGAGTTAAACCCAATAGTTCTTATAACCTAAGGAAAGTTAGCAAATTGTATTTGACAGTTAAATTTTTTTCTGATTTTTAAGTATACTATAAACATGAACTCTCCTAAATAACACAGTTGTGCTTTATTGAAGAGCTAATTAAAATCAAAGTCGTGGGTGGGGTTTGGATCTGCTGCTAAATGGAGGATCACAAACTTACATGGGAACACTTGCAAGGCTGCTTAAAGGAGGGATAAAGAAAACAGATCCCACCTGCCTTCAAAAGAGTCACCTTAAGAAGGTTTTACATTGCCAGAATGTGGGGGTCCCTCCACACTTCTCTGCCACCTTGTTCCTGCTTCATTTTTGTCATGCAGTTCTGTCTGCCCAGCTGAGCTGAGAAAAACTCAGACAAAAAACCAGTTTCCAACTACCAGTAGTATGAGGCATAAAAAATGGTGCTTTTCCACAAAATTGTGTCATGCATTCTATTGCATCATGAATTCGATTAGACACTAAAGTGTTTGCAGAAAGGAGATTTAGTAAATGTACCTTGTCCTTAAAAATCATTGCCTTTCATGTGCTCACCTCAGCAAAGTATAAACACTGAAATTCAGGCAGCTCTCAGTGATACTGAGAGATAAATCTGCCTCAGATCAGTCTGCAGTTCTGTGAGTAAAGCTGGAAAAAACCAAATAAAAGGGGAAACACCCATCCACTCTTGAATAAGACTCTGAAATAAGCTGCTTTTCCAGATTCTGTTATTACATGTATGTAATAAACCAGGTGAAAGTTGCCTCTAACTTTCACACTTTGCAATGGTATTTAGGTTACGCAGTAGAAACTGCAGCAAGAAGAAACATGAGCACAGAAGGGCTTCAGCAGCTTCCAACCAGCATCTTTACCACCTTTCTAATTGGAGGTAGTTCCACACTTTGAACTGCTCAGTTACAGCTACTGAGACCAAGGAAGGCCAGTCTGTCTGTGCATTATTTCTCCATCATGGTGAGGATCCATTTAATGAGTGGCTTCTGTTCTGTGTTCCCTCAGGGTTGCTGTTTCTGTCCCATCTAAAACAGGAACAATCTCACGGGCACGATGTTCATTTTTCACAACAGAGCCATCTTGGAATGATTTCAGGGCAACTTTGAAAAAAACAATTGAATATTGGGATGATTAACCAGAAAGACAAGTTAATATTTCAATAAACTTAACAAGTATGCAATTTAATTTACTGGAGAAAATGCTGCCAATATGTAACTACAGCACATCTTTTATCTTGCACTTTACTTGGGGAATGAATATATCTTCTGTTGAAAATTACATTACAAGCCACGTTACTGAGTTTAGTATTCTCATCAGAGGAAAACGAAGCATTTTTTAGCTTGAAATTTAATTACCATATGCATCCTTTCTATTTTTTAAATTATTACCAACAACAAATCACTGACAGCCCCAGTCTCAAAGTCATCACCTGCAAAAGCCACACTGAGGATCCCACAGGCTCCTCCAAGTTGTGCAAGAAGTGTACAATGATATATAAATACTTGCAAATGTCAGTTTTGGGGAAAAACCTTCTGGAACAGCACAGAAATTTCTAGGTTTTGTGTGAGTCAATTAATGAACTGAATATTTGCATGAATAACATCTGAAGATACATTATCACAGCTCTAGAAAAATCAAGCTTTCAGATGGAGGTATTTACAAGATATCAAAAAGAAATTGTCTGCATGTAGGAAAACATTAATAAGCAGCAAAATCTAATTACTGCAAAAACATAAACACTGCAGCTGTAACACTTCTCTCCAACCATACCATTAGAGCCTCACCAGTGAAAACAGAAGTGTCAATGCTAATGTAAACTCAGCTGCTGATATATATTCATCAGATTCAGAAAAGCTCCCACATTTCTTCTTCTCACCATGCCAAGTTTTCGCAGTGCAGATACAATCTGATACACCAAAAGGTGAGGTTTAGGGACATCTAGGCCTAAGGTGTATCTCCAAAAATCATCTGAAAGCATTGCTAAAAAGGGAGTTTAGGAACTCGATTCCCTGCAGGAGCAGGGAACAGCCCAGGTACCCGTGCAGCGACCCAACTCACATGACAAGAATTTCTGACACACAATAAAGCCTGTTCTGAAGTATTCTTCCATTATTAGCTTCACTGTGGAACAGTAATTAAGCAGCAGGGAAGATTCACTGCCTTAGCCTTGTAGTCTTGATTCTAATTTACATGATTAAATCCCAACTTAGTCACTGATTACCTTCTGGCTTAGCACGCTTCGGGTTCTCATGGATTTTATTTTTGTCTTTGCTTCCTTTTCTGGGTGTAGCAGTTTTTGCCCTCACCAATCCACAAATTTCAGCATGCTTACACATATTACTCTGTTAGCATAATGAAGAACAAATACATCAATCAAATATTAATCTAAGTAAGCAATTTAACACACACAAAGAAAATATGGTTTGACAGACAAATTCTGGAACACTAAGTGGAAGACTGACTTAGTTAACAACTTCCATAAAACTCCTGAAGATTTTCCAGAATATATATTAAAATTCTGCTTTAAAAGAACATTGCCATTTGGTGGGTATAAAATAAAATTTATCATTTTCTGGTTCCTGGATAAGCAATAAAGTTTTACATGTAAAATCTGTATGTGGAAAAAGGGTAACATTTACTTTTAAGTGTGCACAGTTAACCCAAAATGGGACTATATTCTCATTGCATATGGTTTTGAAGTGAATAATTTCTTACTTTCCTTGCTGAACAGGTCCTAGCTATCCTAAAAGTACTCTTTAAAATAATTTTTTCAGTTCAGAGTGAATTTATTCTGCATCACTGCTGAAAATCACATTTCAGGCTCAAATGCTACATTTTGTTCTTTACCACAACATCCCTGAAACTGATTGCTCTTACTTTATACTTCTAAGCAGTCCATGTACAAAAGATTTATCGAGGAGACAGACTCATCTTTCCAGCATTTCAATTTCTCTGTTTATTTGTGAGGGATTTACCGTGGAAATAAGCACCACTACACTATTTAGTTGCACTGCAGTCACAAAAGGTTTTTTCTTCAGGTAAATATAACCCCAAAGCCAACTGGGCCTCACAACCACCAGAACAAGCAGCATTTTCCCAGAGAACTGAAATACCTGGGTACATGTGCAGCTGCACTGAGCACATCTGAACCTTTTCTCATCCCTGTGAGTCTTCCTGTGCTGGAGGAAAGCGTAGCGCTCGTGGAAAGCTGCCTCACAGTCCCTGCACTTCACTGCCTCCTCCATGTAGGAATGCAGGTTCCTCAGGTGGACACCTGCACAGTTATTCAAAACAACTCTTTTGACCTGCAAGGTTTTTATTATTTTCACAGTTTGGAAGCAGAGTTGGGCTCTGCATAGCCCTGAGTAATGCAAATCGTGTAGAGGAAAACAAAGAACCTTCCGTGCTCTCTGCAGAGGGGTAAAATAGACAAATTAATTTAAGATTAAACAAAAGCTGCAGCAAGATGTAACTTTCCAAAGAAATCAAGCAGTTATAAGCCTGAGTCTTACTGATTCCAGTGGAAATTGTTTACCAAATCAAATACTTCCAAAAAATCCATTTCTAATACAGCATTTTTACGTATTTCTGGAAACTTAAAATTCTATAGAGGTTTTGTTGTTACAGCTCAGCTCTATTGCTGCCAACACTTCTTCTGAAAAAACAGAAGGTCACAGTGCCACAGGTATCAAACAAATTAAAAAAAAAAAGAAAAATCTAAATATTAGCTACTTTGCATTTTAAACAAATTAAAACATCAACCACAAGATGTCACCACATCTCCTTGCAGGAAGAACTTACCTGTAAAACTACAAATACCTTTCACTTAAAATATTCTGTGATAATATAAAGCCAGCTATAGCATATTTGGTGAAGTTTTGTGAAAATTAGAGATTTCACCTCTACTGATGTCTTCATTTCATTTTCAGTGTTTTGCTTTTAACTCACCCAAATCACTTTTTCGGGAAAGGAAAGTACTACAGTGTGGACATTGGTGTTTTGGCACATTTTCCCCATGCTTCTGTAGCACATGGATTTTCATGGTACCACTTTGAGTGAATCTGGCATGGCAAACATAACATTCATAGCGTTTTTCACCTATTCAAAAGAAATTAAAATAACATATGCTTAGAAACTCTATTTATTTGATATAAATTCAAATTCCTACAGAATTCAACACCCATGCTCTAACAGCAACAGTTTCCAGATCAACCAAAATTTATTATTAGTTGACAGTGCACAAAAGGCCAAACAAGTCTCCAGAAGTTTACATAACTGATTGCAACACAAAATCTTGGCTTTCCTGAGTCCACAAGTCAAACTTCTGAGGCATAAAGCCATTCATATAACTCTAAACTAGGAATCAGGAATTATTTTAATTATCATCTATTCTTCCTTGAATACTTCACGTACAAGAACACAGAATTATCTTCAAATATGCAAGGAGAGAAAGCCAAAAGCAGTAAAACATCATGATAAGAGTGACACACCAGCAGCCATTGATAATGGCAGGAAGGGAAATTAGGAAATTATTTTCTTGGCTTTCTTCCTCAAAAAGCCACATCAGGTGTGACTATCACTAAAAATTATATCAGCACTGGCAACTGGCACAGCTTTGAACCAACTCCAGACTGGTTCTGTGCAGGAAGTCCTTGCCAGTAGTGGGTAACACTCTTGAACTCTTCCAGTTGGACTCTTGTGGTTGACTCTCATAAAAAAATAATTCAGTTTAATTGCATCAAACTGTGTCAAGATATGAACCAATGCGTGACAAGTGGGGATATTTGGAAAATTTGATTCAAACCACACTGTCACACTCTGACCCAACCTGAAACATTAATCAGAGCACAAATGACTTATCATAATTGAGCCAAGTGAAACCCTGAAGTATAGGATTGATGCCCACTGCCCCTGAGATGACTTGCATGTTACAGAGCTATGACAAGAACACACTGCTTTCAAAATTAAAGCAATTTAATTCTTTGTTGACCAAATTAGTTGCTGGCAATCTGGGGTCATAACAATATCTTTGTTCTGAGCAGATATTTAAAAATCTCTCATAGACACCTCTCCCTGTAAAATCAACTAATTGAGAAAGAAAAGTGACAACTTGACCCACAGAAAATGAAATATTTTTCTAATATAAAAGAAGTTCAGGAGGAACAGCAAGACTAACTACTAGCACTGCTGGGCTTCCACCTGCCAAATCCAGAACACTGAAAGAGAACATGTTTTCACTCCCAATCACAAATGAAAAAGGGTTGATTTTGAGGCTGAAATGAGATTGCTCTAACCCTATGAATATTAAGGAGCTGAAGCCCTGGAATGATCATGACCCCAGAAGCCTACCTGTGTGAGTTAACATGTGCCTTTTCAGCTTGCAGGCATCTTTGCTGGCATAGCTGCACAGGTGACAGGGGTAGGGCCGCTCTCCCGTGTGCGAGCGAACGTGGCGCCTCATCTTGCTGGCCTCAGACAAAAATGAGAGATTTTCTAAAGCCACATCTACATCAGAGATGGATTTAAGTAAAATACAAGCCATTTTACATTTGTATTTACAAAATACAATTGCATTTTTAATGCAATTTAAAGCATTGCATTAATGCCAGAATTAGCACTCTCACTTCTGTGTTTTTTCCCTGTTGTGGTTTTAGGACACTTTTGCACTCTTTGCCCATATTATCTTATTTTCATATTTAGTGTCCATGTTAGCAAAACAGGAAATTTTATAATAAGAACCAAGAAGATAAAATTTTAAAAAGAGGATACCTACTTCTGCCAGGCTACTTGGATATACCAAACATAAAATTGTTTGAAAACATGCAGGAAAATAAATGAAAGATCAAACTCATTATCCAGAGTCTATTCACCTTCAAGTCCCACTGAAGCATTCAGTTACAAAGTTCAATTCAACTCTACTTTTTTATGCTGTTTTTCTGATATGTTCTACATAAATATGGTAGGTACATGATTAGGAGTTATCAAATGTTCAGTTCCTCCATTTATAAACACAATTAATGAATTCACTGCTAGATTCCTTCAAATCTACACCACTATTCACTTAGATAAAATTAAACATGACTGCCAATCTTTGCTACATAAAAGTCAAATAATTTGCATGGTAGTACTGGAGAGCTCCTTCAGCTTTCCTCATTCAGGTAAAGCTGAAGGAATGAGAGTTCTGTAACAGCAGTGAATGCAGAACAGCTCCTTATTGAAACAAGGGAAAGAACAGGGTAATTTAGTATCAGATGTCAGGGTTTTTAAAGATGCAAGCTATCAAAAATCTAATTATTAAGATAAGGTGTGTGGAATAAAGTTCAGGTTTGCTTACAGCTTTAGATCTGGACACAGCACAAATTCAGATATTGAACATCTACTAAACTGTGCCAGTGATTCAGTCACAGGTGCATTTCTGAAAGCCTGTGCACCCAATCCAATTGCAATTTCCAAATGCACCCTTAAGCAGACTCTAAGGTGTTTTGTTCTCAATGAAGAAAATCCTAGTCCTGGGAAAAAACCCCAAACATCATCAAGTATATAAACACAATGCATGACCTTCTTTTTAGACCTTAGCTAGTACTGTCCTACAATACATGGAAGATACTGTAAATGAGGACCAAGAATGCTTTTGTAGGACCAAAATCACACAAACACATCGTCTAGCAGCAATTTTAGCACTAAAAAAAGAGAAAAAAAGCTCTTAAAATGCAACTAGTTAAAAATCCTAACTAATTGTATTAATATTATTTTGGAGTAACACATTTGCAAATACTACATGGACAAAGTAAGGGTTCCAGGAATTTCAGGTTACTTGCTCCTTCTTGGCAGGATGATGGGGATGAAATGAAATGAAATGAAATGAAATGAAATGAAATGAAATGAAATGAAATGCATGGCACCACGAAGTTGTAGACATCAGCCACCTTGCAGTAACATAACAGATAAACAGAATCCATCAGTGTGTTTGAGGCCATCAGCAGAGCCTGGACTTCTCACAGTTAAAAATCTGGGCAAAATTTGTATATGTACATGAAAATTTTGGCACGTGAAAACCTTCACACCCTCCCAAAAAAATCAGTTAGGCTGTACTTACTTCTACACTGGAGTATTCACATATTGTGCACTTGAAAGGCTTCTCCAAAGTGTGTTTGTACCTCGTGTGTCGTGAAAGCTCCCCTCGGGTCACGAAGGCTGTGTCACACTCACTGCATTTATGGGGTTTGTTCCCTGCAACAATACACCATGAGACTTTTCTTCCACACCACAGCAATGTGATTTGTCTGCCTTAAATCAACATGCAGAATTTTTTGATAGAACCTTTTCTGATATTCTGATTTTTTTACATACAATAAATGATAGAATGATTTGGGTTGGAAGGGATCTTAAAGCTCATTTTGTTCCACCCCCTGCCATGGGCAGGGACACGTTCCAGGATCTCAGGTTGCTCCAAGCCCTGTCCAGCCTGGCCTTGGACACTGCCAGGGATGGGGCAGCCACAGCTGCTCTGGGCAACCTGTGCCAGAGCCTCACTACCCTCCCAGTAAAGGATTTCTTCCATATATATGCACACAGTAAGTTTATTATAAACACAATTTATCACTTTGCTTCATACGTTTATATAGCAAAACGAAAACTTCACAGAAAATTCTATTCTGCATGCAGGAATGAAGCACAGCTGAAGCCACTGCTCAGCTGACAAGAATTGTTAGAGTGGTACTGAACAAAATAAACAAATAAACACAGAGTTCCTAACTACAGACCACGTCTTTTCAGTGTGGAACGCCACAGAAAACCAGAGGAATTTCTGAGCATCAAGTGATCACAGAACACAGCTCTAAGGCACAGCCACTGGCTGTTAATTCAGATTTGCAGACAGCATGTAACATGAAGCATTTCCAAGCACTGGGCACCTGTATGTGTGTTCACATGGTTGTGCAGCAGAGTCGCTGTACGGAAGGCCTTGGGGCACAGGTGACACACGTGACGTTTCTCCTCTGAATGGGTTTTCAGGTGACGCCTAAGACTTGACAACTTAACTGAGGTAAATGTGCAGAAAAAACAGTTGAAACATTCTTTTTCTCCTGCTGGAACAAAGACACATTTACACTGCACATGCCACGAAATAATGACTTGATTTTTTCTAAAAACGGTGCCAACTTCTAAAGAGTCCCTCTAGTCTGGGTAAAATTACTTCAAAATTCTACATCAAAGGATTCATTGAGACTTAAGTGACTTGTCCCCAAAATTGTGTTATTTGTTAGAGATACAGTTTAGAATCTAATCCCAGGAAATCTAACTCCTACCCTTGCTCTCACCTCCACGACAGGATGAGACTTCCTCTCTCAGTACCATCATTAAGATTTACAACCTGTGCAACAAACTTCTTGATAACAACTGTGTAATTAGCTCTAAGTAAGTTTATGCAAAGATTTGGAAATGGCAGGTTAAGCTTTTCCCGGCTTTCTGGTGCTCCTGAATCTGTAAAGTGCATATAAAAAAACCATGATGCAAAAGCCTCTTTATAATTACAGGTTGAATTTGAGGGGAAAAACATTAGGTCTTTGGAGAAATCAAAGAATAAACTTCGGGGCACAAGAGTAATGAATTTCTTTTGAGAGTAACAAGTTAAAATTAAATGTGCAACACTTTCAGTTATGAACAAGATTTGAAGCTGTGAAATGGCAAATACGTCATATTTGAAGAGTCTTTCCAGAACAGTTGTCTCAGCTCCCAAGTGTGCTCTCTGTAATCATTTTCATGCTGAGACCAAAATGCATTTTATACAATGCTTTATACCACACAGAGATGTGCAGATAACACTTCACTTCAGTAACAGCAAACAAAACCACTTTATTGTCATTTATTCATTGTGGATTCATGCCCACACAAAGGAACATTGTTAGCTTTGTTAAAACTGCTCAAATGTGCTTCCTGTAAAGGCTGCAACTGAAACAGGGACATTAACAATTTGTACAGCATCCACAGAGAACCTCAGCCAAGATACCTTAACTTCCAGATCCAACACACACATTTACAGACTCAACATCATTGATGTCATCCAATTTTTACAGTACACACACAGTTTCTAGGGAAACAGATGCTTATCTGTTCTCTTCTGAGTCAGTCCTTCACTTCTGTAACATACTTTTAGGTTTCTAACATCTTAAATCAGCCATTTTGTTACTTTTATTTAGGTTCTGGGAAAGGCTTTGCTGGCAGGTATTGACTGATAATTGCCCACCATCCTCTGCTGGCAACGTGGAACCACTCTAAGCTCAACCATAAACCCTCAAACAAGCACATTTTGAAGCTAAATGACTGAACCAAGACACTAAATAAATTACTAGGTTTATTCAAAGGCACTTATACAATATTAACTTTGAAATCTCCCTGGAGGTTTCAAATACCACACAGTGTTCAAAAGACCATTAATTTCTAAATGCCATCCAAAATGTCTCTCCTGAACACAAGGCAGATGACATCAGCCTTGTCAGAACAAAGATCTTTGAGCACTTAGGACTGAAGGCATTATTTTTTTTCCAAATTTCCACAGAATTTTAAGACTTAGCCTAATCTAACCTTAACAATTACCACTATATTTCATGTAAAACTTCAACCTCAGTTCAAAATCCTACTTAATAAAACATCATGAAAAATTAACTACAAAGATTATTAACTTTTTACCTTTTTCCTGGTGTGCAGCACAAGCCTCAAATTTTAGATTCTTGAGATTTCTTACAACTGTTTGTTCTGATGCAATTGGATATTCCTGCTCTTTACTTTCATTGAATAAGGCTGACAAATCATCACCCCCTTTGCAGCTTTGACTCTTTGTTTCCCCAACAGTGGAAAAAACTTCCTTTCCTTCCCCCTCTTCAGATGGCCTCAGTTGCTGGATGTTATTTTCAAATGCAATGGCATCATTATCTCTGTCGATCTATTTAAAAAAAATATGTTTTAAAACTTTCTCAATTAAAGGCAGTTGCTAGTGGCAAATCAACTGAGCAGTCAACAAAATGCAAGCCACCAATTCGTTCTGATTTTCAGTCTTTTGTGATGGACAAAACTGCAACAAAAAACTTGCATTTAGCACACAGTAGCCTAACTGGTAAGCTACAATTAAGGAAAACAATTACTAAAATTATGCCCTCTCTCTTCAAAATTTTATATAAAATTTCAGAGCATCATTTTGAGATTGCGCATTGAGAACACGGAAACCTGTATCTCTATTTTTCAAAGAAAAGATTTAAAATTTCATTTCAGTACGTTTACTTTTTAAAAGAAATTGAGAGGCATGCTCTGTTTTTTAACAAATTTAGGACTTCTGCAGGCTAATTATAATGCCTTCTTAGTCATATAGCAATTAACCAGATTGTGATACTTCTTGCATTAGGTAGACTCAAATATGGCAATATGACCTACCTCAGAAATTATCCAGTGGTGCATGAATTTTATAAGAAAAGTAAGTAGTATTTTATTGTAAAACCAATATAATAGCTAGCACAGAACAAAACAGCAGTTTTTGCATGTCCTTTTTAATAAAATTCATTTTGAATGGGACTGTATTACACATCCAGCTTCAACAACGACTGCAGGATTGAACTAACTGAATTAAGAAGAAAAAGGGAAATCCTGTAATGCCACTTAAGAGATGGAGGCTCTCAAACCAAATGGTACCAAACTGGTGAACTAAATTAAAAACTTGTCTGTTTGAATCTGTCTGTTGAATTTCAACAGTTAAATATCATCTCGATATCATCTTGATAATCTGGGTCCCTTCTAAGTCAGAACATTCTCTGAATCTAGAAAGTCTAGACTTCTAGTTTGTCCTTTTAGAAATGAAATGAAATTATAAATATATGTCCAGGGGACTGGATACTTAAGCCCAACAACTTTGAATAAATAATCCTAATGCTTAAATCAGAACGAAATCGGTGTAATAGTAGAGGCAAACAGGGAACAATGTATCTCTAATTTCACCTTATCCAGAACTTATACCTCCATCAGGAGTGTGTCTGGTGGTTTCTCTGTCGCCTTGCTTTCTGCACTCTTTTCTTGCCCTTCTTCTTGCAAAATATGGACCTGCGCCAGCTCCAGGTCATAGAACATGCAGATGCCCTCCCGCAGGGTCAGGGCCATGCCCGGGGGCCCGCAGGGCAGCACGGCCCGGCTGAGCCCGGCCCCGGCAGCGGCACCGGCCCGGGCCCCTGCACACCCTGCTCCCCTCACACAGCGAGTGTGGGCTGGGCGATCTTCACCCTGCTGACAGGGCTCTGCGGGCTCCCTGCACACCCTGCTCCCCTCACACAGCGAGTGTGGGCTGGGCGTTCTTCACCCTGCTAAGAGACAGGGCTCTGCGGGCTCCCTGCACGTCCTGCTCCCCTCACATAGCGAGTGTGGGCTCGGCGTTCTTCACCCTGCTCAGAGACAGGGCTCTGCGGGCTCCCTGCACGTCCTGCTCCCCTCACATAGCGAGTGTGGGCTCGGCGTTCTTCACCCTGCTCAGAGACAGGGCTCTGCGGGCTCCCTGCACGTCCTGCTCCCCTCACATAGCGAGTGTGGGCTCGGCGTTCTTCACCCTGCTCAGAGACAGGGCTCTGCGGGCTCCCTGCACGTCCTGCTCCCCTCACATAGCGAGTGTGGGCTCGGCGTTCTTCACCCTGCTCAGAGACAGGGCTCTGCGGGCTCCCTGCACGTCCTGCTCCCCTCACATAGCGAGTGTGGGCTCGGCGTTCTTCACCCTGCTCAGAGACAGGGCTCTGCGGGCTCCCTGCACGTCCTGCTCCCCTCACACAGCGAGTGTGGGCTCGGCGATCTCTTCACCCTGCTCAGAGAGGGCTCTGCGGGCTCCCTGCACACCCTGCTCCCCTTCACACAGCGAGTGTGGGCTCGGCGATCTTCACCCTCCTCAGACACAGGGCCCGCTCCGGCGGACGCGTGTCCCGTCCGCACTGCGGTCTCTGGTTCTGCTCCTCTCCTCCGCTCGGGTCAGCCTGGCCTCGCCACCCTTTCCGCTGCCGGCCTTGGTTTTCCTGCAGCCCGACGGCCCGGCACGCTGCTGAGCGATCCTGTTCGAGGTTGAACACGAGGGCAAACCCGGGCGTTCAGGACCAGCCCGGCCCTGCCTCGCCCCGCAGCCCCTCACGCCGCTCGCCCGCGGCTCCCCCGGCCCAAGGCCCCTCACGGCCCCCGCGAGGAGCGGGGTTCCCCCGGGCTGCTGGGCCGGGGCCGTTGTGCCCGTTGTGCCCGGGCTGCCCCTCGAGGGGAGGCGGCAGGGAAGGGGCTCAGCGCCTGCCGTGCCTCTGCCTCCCTGTGCCACTCCCTCAGCAGCGGCTGGATGGGAGCCCACTCGTGGGTAGCAGCTTTTGGGGAACAGCAGCTACTCACCTGTTAATTTCCTACAAAACACAGAGCCCCGAACCTGCAGAGATTTCCCTCCTAATGCACCGGGTGCCCAGTGCTCCTTGGTCCCCAAGTCCTGTCAGCGCAGCTGCTGTTTTCTCACCCTCTGGGCAAAGGCGAAGATCTCTCGGCCTTAATTGCAGGCCCTTAACCTTCTGTGCCCACTTGGCTGGAGACCACGGGGCTGAGCTCAATTGGTTTCTCCACTTGGGAAATATCTGAAGCACTAGCCATGTTTGTGCGATGGAAAGCCTCCAGCCGGGAGCCCTGCGCTGGAGTGCCGCTGAAGGGCCTCCTGGTGCTGCTGCCACAGAAGTGTTGTACAAAATTGGCTCAAGTGGCTTTGCAGAGGCAGTGGAGTGATGTAAAAGCATCGTTACGCTGTACCTTAGGCCAGGATTGGTTATTCAGTGAGAACAAGTTGAAAGACTTCTCCAAAGGCATTGTGAAAATGTCTTTGAGGTAAACTTGCACAGTTTGAGTGACTTAACATTTAATCTTGTGTACCCTTCTAGAGTAGTAATTTCCAGCCATCAAACATTTTATAAAACCCACTTACTTTGAATGCTCTATTATATGCCAGTGCAGAGGATAGATTTGGAGCTTTACCTCTAAATATTAGCTCAGTGCATTGCAGGGTACAGTACATTGCACAGGAACTGCAGCCCAGCATGGTCCAGATCCCATTGAACTGAGCTAACGACCACTAATCGAAGTTCCAAACCAAGTGGTGGTTTTCCTTGTCTGTGGAAGTAGCCCAGTACAAGTGACATTTGTGAAATATCTGTCGCACAAACAGCAGCCCACACCACTGGCCTGTGAGTAGTATCCTTAGTTGAGGTGGGGTTATTGATGTCTCATCCTCGGAGACATCAACTGAAAATCCCATAAACACCCTTGACAACAACCACTCCTATCCACAGTTCTGTAAAATATTAAATGTAAAAATAATGCAACATGTTTACATTTAACAACTGCAAGTTAGTCATAACTATTCTACTGCTTGGAAGCAACACAAATCCAAAGCAATTATTTAGGCTGAATATCTATTCCAGCAATTTAGTGCTGATATTTTGGTGAGACACCACATTATTCATCATCCACGAATCCACGGGCTCTCAAAACTAAAGAACAGGATGCAGAGTACAAAATATATTCACATATTATTCACACATAATTAGGCTGCCAGTAACTGTGGCCCGAGATTTTACTTCTTACACATTTCTAAATCTTTTCAAGTTGCTCCTTATACTGTGCAATTATGATAGTTGAAGGGCACTGTAGGAAAAAAGTTGTTATAATAGTACACCATCCTTTAGGTTATTTTAATGAGGTTTCTGCACTTCAACAGTCATCAGCTTCTAAGAGCTGTCCTGCCTTGCACTTCTGCATTATTAATACCAGCACCATCCATGCAGCTACAGCAAAGGTCTGCCATTATTTCCATTATGAACCAATATTTCCCAAGGATTTACAGCTCAAACGCAGAATAGCTCTTCAATTCATTTTTTGCTGAATTTAAAGGAACCACTTGGATCAGCAATCTACGAATTCAGCCAGTTTCTGAGTAGGTTTTGACACACTAGAGGTTAACAGCTCCATAATGGCCTTTATGGTGTGTTCTGTGTGCAGTCTCCAGTTACTGCTGCTGCATTGTCTATCTCTAGCTGCAATCAAGCTTCTACCCACTCCTCTGGGAGTCTGGTTCTTTCTAACACATCAACAGCCTGCATGAAAAGTCTATCACTAAAAGAAAAGAGAGCTGGTTTATATTTTAAGTCAAAATTATGCTTTGTGGGGTAAACGTTCAAAATGAATTATTGTTTTGTTAGGAGTATTTCATAAGGAGCATAAGGAATTTAATGTAGGCACATTTTCTTCTGTTAAAGTAACATTACGTAAAGAAACAAAATTCAGCCACAAAATTGCAGATAAATTGCTGATAAGAATCTATGAGTGCATGAAAGTGAAAACATGGACAAGTAAAATCCTCAATCAGCAGAGTGAATTTCCTTGGCTGCACTGAGGAAACACAGCAAACTTTGTTCTGATCTGTGGGTTTCCACCCAAGTATAAACAGTGCAGCTGATTTTTTTAAGTAAAATACTGGGTTGCCTCTTCACATTTTCAGTCTTAAATCTGAATAATGTCTTTTATAATATTTAAGCTGTTTAATGCGTGTCAGGTGGAGCTGACTTTTTTAAAAGCTCCATTGCCATATACATAAAGCATATTTGGCCCTGAATGTAGTTCAAGGTTTGCTTCCCTTACTGTGTTTCAGAAACTCGCTGTGGATGGCTGCAGAGGCTGTTTATCCATCCCCTCTGGTGATGCTTTGCACCTCCGTCACAGGTTCTAAACTGCAGTTCTCTGATGCCAATGGAAGGATTGCCATCAATTTAACAGGGCTTGGAATTAGGCCCAGAATAGATAACTATGTGAAGCAACGACAGTGGGATTTATTTGCACATTTTTGACCTGTCCACAAACTGTAGAGTAAATCAGAAATGCTGCAGTGCACTTGAAAGAGAAAAAGAAGAAGCAAAGAGACCAAAGCATAAAATCCCAAAAACAAATAGGTTCAAATTTAACCTCCAGTGCTCATAATTGTTTCATTTATGACACTCTGCCTTGTAGCTGAAACCTCCATTCTTCTCCAGAACATGACTCCTGTTAGTCTAGGAGAAAACCCAATCTTTGTTGTGACTTATTTTGACAGCTTTAATATCATTTTCCACCTGGCATCTGGAAAGTTTTCCATTTTCACTTTCCACCAATGTCTCACTTTTGTTTCCAAGTATGTGTCGCGTTCACGCCGCACCTGTCAGCGCTGCGTGTGCCTCAGCACCGGGCTGCAAACACGCACGCCTTGCCTTTGCTCCTACCCCAGGGACAATCACTACCTTCAGCACCTCTTTTGCAGTGAGATATTGCCCCTCTTAATAATGACAGCACCAGATAACCTCCTTCACACCATCACCTGCTTCAGAGAGAGCGGAGGTGCTTTTACCATCTTCTCATTCATCTGGCTCCTTTAAACGTTGCTCAGGTCTTGAAGCTGTCACTAAATGGTTGAAGTCTTTTTGCTGTATTTTCTGGTGCTCCTTGTTCCTTTGGTGTCCCACTTTCACAAATATGAAGCGTTTCTTCAGAGACCACCAAAAACCTTAATTAAAAAAAAAAAAAAAGAAAGCACATCAGCTAATGAGTGAGATAAAAAGTTATGTTCTTTTTGATGCTGTTCTAAGCAACTGAATCTTGCAGATTCAGAATTAAGTCAGTGCTTCTGTGCTGGTCTGGAATATTCTCAAGGGAAAATATACAGTTTGATCACTTGGAAAGAATATTATTAATTTTTAATTTTTTCCCCCAGACCCCTGGTTCGGAGATGGAAGTTACAGTTTATTTTAGCAGACATCACTTAGGATTCGGATCTGACTTGGATTTCTGCCTGCCCCAAAGAACACAATTCTCTGCTCCTTATTGCTACAGTCATATAAAAACTAGTCAGACCTCAGACCCAGGAACATCAGAACACAGAGTCCTACTAGTTTCTGCTGAATCCCCGAAGCAGAGAGAGGATGGGAGCACAGCAAAGCAAAGCCAGATGGAAATCATGCTGTAGGGTATTGATTGACTAGTGTCTAGGCAGGCTATAAATTACCACTTCTCATGCAAAGAGGAGGGGGAGCAGAGCTGGCTCGGGGCACAGGGCTTGGACTGTGCTGTTCATGCAGGATCAGCTAAATTCAGGTTGTGCCTAAGGCACAGGGAAAGCCAGGCTTTGGCTTTGCTCTCTCTCCAGTGCTCGTCTTGACTTTGAGGAGACAAATAATCTCCTTAAATATGAGTGAATCTTGCAGCAGAACAAAAGCAACTCCTATTAAGCTAAAAGACTTAATGCTTTCAAGTATTGTCTATGCTCTTAAAATCCTGCTCGATACTGTAAATGATTATAATTATATAGCATGACAAAAAACCAAGATCTAATAGAGTACAGATGTGGGATATATAAAAGGGGAAGTATTTAACATAAGCTTATTGGAGCTGAAAGTACCAGGGATGATTGATTGCTTAGACACAAGTCAGGGAAGTGGTCTAAAAATTATTAACCATAATTGCAATTTGCCTATTAACTGTTTCATCTAACATTATGATATATTTAGAAACAATCCTGCCATCCACCAATGCACAGTTTGCTGCTTGTGGCAAACAGCAGAGATGCGTGCCTGGATCTGTTTGGAAGAAGGATGTTTATTGGGAAGCATATCACTTCTTCCATTTCAAAAGACATTAGGGTGGTTATACAGTTAACTACACCTCAGTGACTTCCACTGTTTTTACAGAATACTCTTTAATCCAACAGATAGCAAAGAACATTTTTAATACAACTCCCCTTAGTTAGTTATTGCAGGTTTCTCTTGCTGTTTGTGCAAGGGTGGAAGAGTTAAAAGTTTAAAAGGCAGGAAGTTTTCCTCTTGTTTTGACTAAACCGAGGCAAACGTGCTGAAGCTGTGCAGAATTTGATTGCCAAACACAGAGAGAAGATACACAGGGAGAAAATAGAGTAAAGGTTTAACCCAGCTGATGTAAGAAACAAACTCCAAGGATGTCCATGTTTCCTTCTTTTATCGCATTGTTAATCTTTAATCAGGAAAACAGTTCTGAGAACAGCTCTTCGTGCACAGCTGAACAGACACCAAAACTTGGAAGTTAATAGGATCACCAAAGAATGAGACTATGAAATGATTGTCCTAATAAATCTGTGAGTGAGGTGTACAAACCCAGAGGAGTTCAAATTCTGCTTCCACGTCGATGTGCAGCAAGTACACGTTAGACCTTGCAAAATCAGCAGTAAGGAGGTGGTTGGTGAGTTCAGAAGAGCAATAGATTCCTGGGCACTTCTCTTCCAGCTCAGATAACAAATCCTCTTGGGAATTAAACTTTGTTGAGGAGTCCAAATCAACTTCTTAAGTCAAAAATCTAAAGAAATCAAGAAAATGTAAGGGAATACTTAACAACTTGTATATTAATGTCACTTCACTAAACAGCAGATGGGGTAGTCTATGATATTTATCAGCAGAAATACCTTAAATCTTAGTTTTCTGCACTGCTATGATGTTGAACCATCACTCAAAGTCCACAACCAGATAGCTTCCCATTAGGAACTGGTAATGAAACTAAGGTATAGCAGGCTTAGTTGTCCCTCTTTTCTGCTCCTGTAAGAAGAAACAAAGTCAATCTTATAGTCCTTGTAATCTTAAGTATCAAGTTGAGGCAGTGTCTAGAAAGCAGATGAGAATACCTGGGTGACACATTTTGTGAATCACGGTCATTACTCTGTTCAGAGCTGCCTCTACAAACTGAAAGGCTCCTGCTCTGTCATTCGTACTCATCTTTTGTTTAAGATCTTCTGGGCAGCGCACATTTATGCTTCACCCAAAATAAAAAGGTACTTAGTGCTATTTAGAGCAAATACCTGAACTCTACAAGGTTAGCAAGTGCCTGGGGTTTTAATTTTATTTGCAGAATGCAAGCTGGTTGCTGTTCATTTGTTCAAAGTGGTTTAAGCACACACATAAGAAGCTTCTCTCTACATAAACAGTATTCATATGCATATATATCATCCTGAATTAGTGAATTTGGAGACAGTTACAGATGGTCAGTCAAAGATGCACGTATAGCAGTCAGATTCCTAAAAGCATAAGAAAAAAAGCATGATTTCCAGGGTCCAGTTGAACTCCTGATCTCTTTACTAAATGTTGTTTGTAGAAATAATCATAATTGTGGCATTTGTCTGGTAGGAACTGTATACACTGTCCAAACAAAAGTGCCTTTACATTGAAAAAATCCATTGTGGTCCACTGATGTTGCATTATTGCTGTTAGAATGGTGCTAAGCAGAAGTGTACAGTATGGAGGATTTCACCTGACCTGTTAACACTTACATAACAGTTTTCCAGTAAACAGAGGATTCGTTACAGGGATTATTGGTTTTTGTGCAATGTTGATTTTCCTCCAGCTGCCAGGTTCAAGAACCAAAAGGTATGTGGTGCTTGACATAGGCCCATTTGCCTTCTGACCTTTAGATGTAGCTTGGCTTTCATTTCTGCATAATCAGCTTTTCTATCCTGTTGTTTGGCTTGAAATATTAATCAAAGCTGTTTTCCTGGGGAAAAAGTATAGAACAAATCTCACTCGAAACAGAAAACACGGTTCAGCCCAAGTTGCTGCTTTTGTGTTGCTATTGAAGGAGAAAACACTTTTTAGTAAATGCTTTTCATTTCAAGTAAGAACTTACTATTTGCATTACAGTAGCCGAGAGAGAACACACCAGGGACTGTCTGTGGCACAGAGAAAAATGACAAGAGGTAATGATCATGTCTAATCAGGTTTTAAGCTCCTCTATCTGAGAACTATCAACCAAACCAGGAGAATTCCTAAGAACAGGGAGAAATTGGCATTATCATCTCCCACCCCCCCTCCTAGGAGATGATAAAGGCCTGGGGATGTTACATGTCCAAAGTCAAATGGGAAATCCATAGCAGAGGAAGAAACAGAACCTAAACCTTCAGAATCTGCCCCCACTCTTACTGGTTAAAGCCATCCTTCGTCAAAGGAGTTGGCTCAAGAAGGACGTACAGAACTGTGACCAGTGGGTCAGACTGCATGTAAGAAGAGACTGAAACGTTGAGGGAGAACAAAGGTGTGTGGGAGGATCTAAAGGGAAGAGAAAAAGCCCGTTGCACAGGTAGAGCTGAGTAACCCTGAAAGGACAACTGCCAGCACAGTGCTGCTGGTAGGAAAAGCATGGCAGAAAAATAATGAATGGCATGCAAGGGGAGCCAGGGTTGTCTCATCCTAGGAAAAGTAAACAAATTTAGAATGTAAAAAGGTGCTTCCATGTCAATTCTTCAGGCCTGAGGAGGTGAGGTCTCTGCAAAAGGGCACGGTTAGTAGAACACCAGTCATCCACAGGAGGCCAGAAACTCTTGAACAAGAGCTGCTTGAATTCATGTGCAAGGATTTGTCCGTTCCCTAACCAGGTAGGAAACAAGAAGTCCTTGACAGCTGCAAGCACACACCTCTGTGGTAAAGAGATTTCACTCCAGCAAGGGTAACCATTTTTATTTGCAAACTGGATTTGGAGCCATCTGGGCTTTGTGTGACTGAGCACAGCAGATACTGAAGGGTAAAGGGAAACAAACCTTTTGCTGACTGTTTTTCACTCTGGTTAGTAGGGTTTGTCCCCTTCTCTCCTGGCTATGGTTCTGCTGTTCATCCAGCAAAGAAATCCTGCAGTAACCATGAAAAAAAATCATAGTTCTGTTGTAGCTAGGGTAAAGTCAGTCAAAGTCTTGGTGGGCCCAAACTCTCCACATGACTGAGACCTTCTGCAGTAGATGAGAAGAGCTCTCAAGCTAACAGAATTACACATACCTGGCCACTGGTCAGGCACCAGTGGGAGCCTGTTACTCACATATTCACACTGATCCTTGATAGGGTTTGGTTTTGGTTTTTTTGTTTTTTTTTAAAAAAGGACATTATTCCTTTAGGGAAAAGTCCCCAGATTAGAGTCACAGCTCAAGAAATAGCTCCACTGCTTATCAAAGTTAAAATTACATGTCTCAATCCCATCTCAAGAGGTGAGCCTGTAAAAGTGAGCTTAAAAATAAAATAATAATAACAATAATAACTATTTTATCTCCAAAGCAGAACAACAAGCAAGAAACCAGTGTGCCCATGGTGTAATGTCCATAGCATGTACTGTGGCATAACCAGGACTTTCCCTAAAATATAGCTCAGGATTGAGTGCTTGAGCTGATACTAAGCTAAGCATCAAAGGTTGGCGACTTTGTTTAGAGACCTTAAACATGCACCAGAGCATCTCCCTGGCTACTGAAATTTGCTTCCATTTGTTTTGAGAAATGTCTGTTGTCAAGCTGAAAATGCTGGGCAGGCTAACGGGAGTACAGTCTAATCGTGAGAAATCTGGGTATTTTTTTCCACTCCTCCACCATCAGAACAAGCCACTTCATTTTGAACAGGGGCCAAAAAAAAAAAATTACACCGCCTGTTGTAGGGATCCACAAACATCAAATCTTACAATCTGCCCAATCCTGTAAAGATTGGGGTTGGAAAGGAGCTAAGAGGGAGGTAAAGCACTGTGCCCCCAGCTTGCTGCTCCCTGCTGTGGCCAGTCACAGAGGCTCAGCCTCGGTGCACACAGCACATGTGGAGAGCAGCATGCAGCACGTGTGGCAGGGCCCCCAGACCTCCTCAGAAGGGTCAGTGCTGAAGAGCTGCCTGCAAGGAGAGGGGCTGTGAGGTGGAAATATCGCCTGGGGCTGCGCAGGGTCTGGAACAAGCACTTGGCTCCCTCACAGACTCTTGTGCAACTGCAGGCGATTTGCACGGTTCACGTTTTCTGTTGGAAATTGAGACAACAATCCCTGCCCTGCTCTCTGTGAGCTTGCAAGGGCTGTCCTTGGATCTGGGCTCTGTGGCACCCGGTCCAGCAGCTGTCAGAGTGTGCTCGGTGTCAGCTGAGCACAGCTCCACCACAGAAATAGCAATCCAGAGGCAGCGCTCTTCTGTTAGTAGAACAGCTCAGAGAATCTTTAAAAAAACCTCCATTTTATAGCAAAATACCCAAGTGACAAACTCTTTGGAGGTGACAATATGTAGGAGAATTAGCAATGGGAGGGAAGTAGAATTTCTGAGTATTATTATATGCCATTAACAATGTTCAGATCTCACTGTGAGTGCTTTCTTGCACTTTGGTTTGTAGTGATGAGTTAAGCTTTCTAATGACACTTTTTCTGAGCATCTAAAAACCTTTACATTTATTGCGTTCAAGCAGTAAGTCTGCAAAACCTGAAGTGCTCAAAAACTTCTGTTTTGAACAACCTGAATAGTGTCCATCAAAGCAAACATCCTAAAACCCCTCCTTTCAAGGCACTTGTTGAACACTATCATCTTGAAATGTCAGATTCACACACATTTAAATGATTTGACAGCTTCCAAGAAGGCACCTGATGAGCATCACATTTATGTGTCAAAAAGCACAGAGAAAAAGTGCCAAAAAAAGTTCAATCAGAAGAAATCGTATCAGCTATTAGATGAGCATTATAATGCAGTTACTACTAAAAAAGACTTCTCATTTAAATGGAAAATAAACTTTACATTCAAGACAACTCTTTCTTTAAAGGCCTTACCTTTCCCCATACCACCGCCCCTTTTTGCCATTAGTGAAGTCTTCCAGAAACTGAATCCAGACAGCAGCACCCACCAGAACTGGGTGAACACCTCAAGACCACTGTAACTGAGCCATTGGAAATGCTACATCTGGGTTTTTGTGTGGGAGACAGTGGGTGTTATGAGAACTCACTATCTTCACATAAAACCTTTAATGCCTTCTGTTGGCTGTCTAAAAGCTGAATCTCTAAATGAGAAGATTCTTTAAAAAAATCCTGGCCTTGATTTGCATATGCTCCAGTTATTTAATTGCACCAAATACTATGTGTGTTTTATATAGGGGCTTGAGGCTTACTGTGTGTTTGTGATATGCTTTGAGATCCTCTGATGGGAGGTGTTACCTAAATACAAGTAATTTGATGCTGAAGTTGTCTAGAATTCCCAGTGGACATCTGTACTCGAGCCCTGCTGACATCACAAATGAAAAACATTTGGAATCCTTAATGTGATTTTTAATGGACATATGTTCATAACACAGTGCCACCAATTTGGCATATTTAGTGTCTTCTCAAGAGAAGCCCACAGTTTGTATAGCAAGATTGTGGGAGGTTAGGATTGCAGTGTTAAAAAATTTGCACAACACCTGCCTGACTGTAATTTAATTGGCAGAAATTAATGCTCTGGGTTTGGGAATTTTTTTCCTCCTCTCAAAACCTAGAGACACTAGGACTGATCCTGCTGTATTACACTGTCGTATGTAAGCTTTTATTCTGATTTTACTTGTGCTGCAATATAATCATTTCCTGGTCTACTGTCTTCCTGACAACTGAGCACTGCTGCCTTACTCTCAGTTATTCCTACATAAACTGCCTTACCTGGCCAGCAAGAAGCACTCAGTATTTTTTTTTCCTTCTCTGAAAAAGGGCTCTGTTTAGTATTACTAAAGATTATTCTCCATTTTCTTTTTAATGAAGGTACTTTATGACGTATTTTAAAAGGAAAATATTTCTGATCAGCTCCACCAGCAGCACAGTATGTGGACTCCAAAGACAAACACCAGCTTTGCCATTATTAAATTGGTTTTGGATTTTATCTTTGCTTACATCACAGCCCTATCTGGAGCAGTCTTTAGCACCTCTTATCCAGCCAGATTTTTGTTTTCCTTTCAGGAATGTTTGGCCTTGCCATGCATCAAGGACAGCCCCTCTTACCTCACTGTTTTCTTCTCTTATTTACAAAACATTATAAAAGGCTTTGCAGGGGAG
Organism: Phainopepla nitens; assembly: GCA_013400175.1. Classification (NCBI taxonomy): domain Eukaryota; kingdom Metazoa; phylum Chordata; class Aves; order Passeriformes; family Bombycillidae; genus Phainopepla; species Phainopepla nitens. The sequence continues at coordinate 88,565 of VXBQ01009895.1, read as the reverse complement.
ATAGAGGGTATAGTCCCAGGTGGTTCCTGCAGTGGGAGAGTCAGCTCTGCAGTATTTTAGACTTGCAGGGTGGGAAGGCGAGCTGCAATCCTGATCCCTGCTGCTCAGCAAGCCTGGCTTTTTGGGGGTTGCAAGTCACTGCTGGCTGCCCCAGCAAGAACCTTGCTGGGAACATCCAACTGCCTCACAAACTTGAGTTGTGAACCTCACAAGCTGGGTTGTGAACACCCTTTATACAAGATAAGTCAATTTTTTTGCTTTATAGAACTCCCTGAAACTTACCTGGGAATCCCAGATTTCCTGTTCTGCAAACTATGACAAACAACGACAACCACAATAAAAGCCCTATCAATACAAGAAAGTCACGAGTTGGCCCAAAAGCATCACCTCATCCAGGCTCCAGATGTTTGCTAAGACTGGATATAAACAGAGTGAGAGGAAATGGCAGCAGGGTTATTTCTACAGTTCTAGTTGTCTTAAATACTTCAGTCTTCACACACCCAGACTGCATGGACAAATATTTTCTTTATGGTCCCAATGGTCTGAAATGGAATAGGGGAAACTAAAGACAGGCCTGCAGAAACAGAGACAAGAGCTCAAAGTGTCTGAGACACTGATATCACTGAGATAACCCTCAGAGTTATAGCAGTAGTAGTGGCTGTTGATATCAGATACTGCCACAGGTGCAGACTCAAGTCACACAGTGCACTTCACCCACAGAACAGTGTGCAGCCCCAGTCCTGAGCAGTCCTGTGCTTTTGCTCTGAGTACTAATTTAGGGATGGGTTAATATTTTATGACACTTCCCCCCCATAGAACTCCCAGTAAAATAAAACATAATATTTGAAAGAGGAGCTTAATTATTGAGACAGTTCTGCCACTCTGCCTTTTCCAGCAACAGAAAATAAATGTTTAGTTTGCAAGAGCCTCAAACAAGCCATATGAAAAAACTTTCTTGCCTACACTGAAGGAACCCAAACACTTAGATTTACATTGCTTGGGACTTTTTTAGAACTGCACAGACAAAAATAAGAGCTGTAGGCCTTGTTTATGTCATGGTTATTCAGGCCTGTCAGTGCTCACTGTTGAACTTTATACCCGGATCAGGCAATGTTCCCAAGGTGAGTAAACACTCCTTGGACGAGCCTCCACTTCACAGCCAACTAGTGACCATCTGCCTAAAAAATGTGCCAACTGCACTTTGCCTCTGTGCATGACCTCCGTGCTCCTGGTTCCAGAAACTCTTTGTACTCAACCTTTCCCACACACCGAGAAGTTATGACGTTTTTGATTTCAAAGCCAAATTGGATCAAAGTTTGGTTAAACTGCTAAATTTTGTAACTGCTTCAAAACAGCAAACCCAGGGGCTAAGAACCTCCGCTTTCAGCATTCATTAATCAAGCCTGTTAAATGATTACCCCGCAAGGGCTGCGTTGTTGACAACTCTGCATGATGACAATGTCAGTGGCACTGTCCCAAGACACATCCAGTGGTGATGTAAAGGACAAGCCTCCCTCACCTCAACTGGTGGGATGGACACTACCATGAAGTATTTAAGGAAGGAGGTTCCTCCTTGGAAAGCAGCAACTGCAGGAGAGCTCCAAAGCAAGAGAAGCGGGCTCAACTGAAAGGCACAGCGAAATCCTCTGTGCCTGGATCCACAGCATCCAGCTCCACCTTACAGAGACAGTAAGTAGAATTGCCTCTCTTTTTTCCACCTTGGTTGCCTCTCTTTTTTCCATTTTTTCCACTTTGAATTGGTAAAATTGCCTCTCTTTTTTCACTTTGAATTGGTAGAATGGCCTCTCTTTTTTCCACCTTGAATTGGTAAAATGGCCTCTCTTTTTTCCACCTTGAAATTAGCAGTGATCCAAATTCCCTAGCTTGATCTAAGCAGTACCTAATCAAGTCCATTGAAAATTCTTTGTGTTATATGTTGTTAGGCTTTGTGACACTGGTTAGAACAAAGTATGCTAACACACCTGATCTATTTGATTTTAGATTGTGATCGGTATTTGACAAGCCACACCAGCTTCAACAATGCCCCCACAGCTGAAAGCCGAGATGAACGTCACTCCCAAGGTTGTGCAGGGGGATTTGGAGAGTCTGTCTCCAGAAGCGAGGGATTTCATCGAGACCAACGCCAAGCTGTGCCAGCCCGAGTGCATTCACATCTGTGATGGCTCGGAAGAAGAGAACAAAAAACTTCTGGACATCATGGTAGAACAAGGCATGATCAAGAAGCTGAACAAGTATGAGAACTGGTGAGTAGCCTAAATGAAGTCAAGTATCATCTCAGAATTGGAAAATTCATTTTCTATCCCATTTACTCTAAAAACTTCTTATAACTCTCCAATATTTGCATTCCACAAACATTTTGGAACTTTAGCTTACATAGGTGAAATATACAGGAAAAGCAAACTTTTTCCTCTAAAAATTAGCATAAAGCATATTATTCAATTGAACTATCAGCTGTGCATTTCCTCTATTGATTAGTTACATCAGGGAACTGAAATAACGTCACGAGACTTACGCAACTTATCATTAGCAATGGCCAAATATTATTGAGCAATTCTTCTTTTGAAGAATTCTACTATTTTAGCCAATTAGTTTATTCATCACATACTTTTTTGTGGCATTCAAATAAGTCTGTGGGTGTTCAAATATTATTCAGTACAGGCATTATTCATATTGTGCCGATGAGCTTTGACTCTAATGTATTCTGCAAATACTTTTTTCAAATATTTCATAATTTCTCCCAACTAACTGAACATGAAAGGAGAATATTAACAACAAGTGCATACTCGAGAATTATGTGCCAACCACAAGATCTTCATGGGAGAAATCTGCAAAGACTTTTGAATAACTAAGTGCAGGAATTTGGCAATCTGTTTGCAGACTATTTGGGAGAGAAAAGGGCAAGATTCACCAGATAAATTATTCATTGTTAATTATATGCTTAGCTGTAGTGATGATGGTTATGACAGCCCAACTAGAACATTTTTATACTCGTGGAAAATTTCGATGCACAGAGGTGAATATGTAAAACAATCCCCTCTATTGTAAATAAATGGCAAAAATTCCTTAGAGGGGAGAAAGAATCCCCTTCAATAAACTTCTTCACTTTGAATGATCGTCCTTATACTCAGTATTTCTTTTGTGATGCCTCTTGCTTAAGGGACTATGCCAATCCACTAGGCTGGGTTCTGATCCCTTTGGCACTTTTACCAACACTTAAACTACTTTCCTTGGCATCACTTAGCTTGAGGCATCATTTTATGGTCCCCATACCAAACAACTTCACACTGATGAGAATGAGAAATAAACAAGATTAACTTTTCCCTGAAAGTTAGCAACAGAGAATAAGGCTGAGATAAGAGGCAAAGGAGTATTAACATGTAACAAGAATTTCCTAGGCCATATAATTTGTTATTATTGCTGGAAAGGCTTAAAACAATTTGTATGAGAGAATGTATCTGACTGAATTTTGAGATTATCTTTTATACTGCTTTGTCACTGATTTTTGCCTTTACAAAGCACTGTTTTAGCAGCCTTTTGTGCTAAAGTGGTCCCATAGAAGGGTAAAAATGCTATATTGATAATTAAAGTCTAATTTCCTGATTTTTGGTGAAATGCAGCTGGTTGGCTCTCACTGATCCAAGAGATGTGGCAAGAATTGAGAGCAAAACTGTCATCATCACTCAAGAGCAGAGAGATACCACTCCGATTCCTAAAACTGGAACAAGCCAGCTGGGGCGCTGGATGTCTGAGGAAGATTTTGAGAAAGCCTTCAACACCAGGTTCCCAGGCTGCATGCAAGGTAGGCAAGAAAAAGATGATTGACATTGAACTTTCAGCATTGCTGAGACCCTTACTCCTGCTGCAAGTTACTGTAAGCTTTAAAGAACAATTTGAGCTGAAGATTTAGCTTTATAGCCCCGATGGTTACTGCACTGGTTTCATGCACCTCTTCACCATAGACCCAAATACCCAGGCAAGGACAGTCCTCAGTTTCTTTCCAGCACTCTTGTTTTCCTAAGGAGTGGCAAAGAACAAAAATTTGTGTGATTTGGTTCAGGAAGTCACACAGCAATTGAGGAGCAGATAGGAAGTGAGATGAGAATGAAGGATCCCCCATCCACAGCAATAATTTCAGATTCAGGGATTTACACTAACAGAGAACTTATCCTTCACCCCTCCTTACTCCTGGCTAGACAATCTCTCTGAACTGCTGCTTTCAGCAGTTAAGATAAACTTCTTGCCACACAATTAGACAAACAGAAAGCTACAGCTCTTCAAACATCATCAGAAGCTCCCACAAGACAAACAGTTTTTAAAGGAGAAACAACTTCCGTGTTAATAAAGGTTACTTCAAATGTTCTTTGTTTTGCTCTTGACCACATCTTGCTGCTCCCTGTTTTCCAGGACGTACAATGTATGTCATCCCCTTCAGCATGGGGCCTATTGGGTCACCTTTGTCCAAGATTGGGATCGAGCTGACGGATTCACCTTACGTGGTAGCCAGCATGAGGATCATGACACGGATTGGAACAGATGTTCTGAAAGCCCTGGGCAACGGGGAGTTTGTAAAATGCCTTCACTCAGTAGGACGCCCTCTGCCACTAAAAGGTAAGAGCCATTAAAAAACCCATGGAGCCATTAAAAAACCCCTGGAGCCATTAAAAAACCCCTGGAGCCATTAAAAGACCCCTGGAAATTCCCAGGGCTATGTTTTGGAGGCGAGTGTGTGTCCTCAGCAGTAGGACACCCTCACCACAGAAGACCAGGGTGGTTCTGTAACAGCAAAAAGCAAGGTTCAGAACTCAGTTAAAAGAATCAAAGCTCAACAAGAGTTTGATGCAAAGGAGATTATTATCCCTAGAACTTACCAGGGATTTCCTTGAAGCATCTGGTGTGGGTTGCTTGTCAGAGGCTCAATGCTGATGAAACAGCAGCGTGATCAAGCATGGAAATTGCTGCATTCATGAGTACAACATTCTGTTCTGCAGAGCCATTAATCAACAACTGGCCGTGCAACCCGGAGCTGACGCTGATTGCTCATCTCCCGGATCGCAGGGAGATCATCTCCTTTGGCAGCGGCTACGGAGGGAACTCCTTGCTGGGGAAGAAATGCTTTGCTCTCCGAATTGCCAGCAGGCTGGCCAAAGAGGAGGGCTGGCTGGCAGAGCACATGCTGGTAAGAGCTGGTGAATCTTGTGTGTTTGAGCAGCTGTTAAACCCCAAATTAGAGTCGCGTAAATCCATCACCCCTCTCGCCGTCGATGAAATTAGTCTCGTATAGATTGTCCTGGAACTTAAGATAGGAATCTGTCAGGTGCCAGGCTCGTGAGGAATAGAAAAATGCTTGCAAGGCCAAGTACTGAACATTTAAAATAAGACCTGTAATGGCATAAAACAAGCAAGATTTGGAACTTCTGAGAGTGACTTCTTGTAAGCAGACCCATGTGCTTGAGCAGAGCCTGAACATCATGGCTGGGCCAAATCATAAAGAGCTCTGTGCACTCAAAAACTTGCAAATATGAGATTTTTTAAAGGAGTTCTGCTGTGTAACCTTCCTGGCTTTGATTTCTGCTGTCCTTTAAACATTCTACCACCATAAAATACCCCTGAAAACAAAGAATATGAAGGTCTATAAGAGAACAGCTGTAGAAAAAAAATATCTGTGGTCTTTGAGAAGAGCAGAAGTATCCAGGCACAAAGTCCTTTCCCTTCACTCTACTTGAGCAGCCAAAAGAATATTGCCTGGTTTTCCTCTGTCTTGACAGAGAAACACAGATGTATATGGTCTTTAATCAGTAAAATAAAAATGAATGTTTATTATATGCTAAAAACATAAAAAAAAAAAAAAAAGAATTTCTTACAGTTATTCTAATGGCAAGGAGAGTTGACTGTCTGATTTAAAAAATACAGCTTGAATTATTTGTCAACAATATTATATAATGCTTCTTCTGGAGGAAAAAATGTGCATAATTAAATATTTTCTAGTTTACACTTGCTGGGAGACAATCTCCAAAATGAAACGTGCAGGAAAAAAAGAATGTGTTTAACAGTTGCATTAATTTTTCAATAGATCCTGGGAATTACCAATCCAGAAGGTAAAAAGAAGTACTTTGCTGCAGCATTCCCTAGTGCATGTGGAAAAACTAACTTGGCCATGATGAACCCAAGCCTGCCAGGATGGAAAATTGAGTGTGTGGGTGATGATATTGCCTGGATGAAATTTGATGAACAAGGTATGGAAATCAAATTGGAATGTTTTACAGGTTGCTGTAGGTGCAGTAAGACATGCTTCAAACTTCTGGATAGAATTAAATCAGTATGACTTACTTCTATTTTGTCATTTAACTTCCAGGCAACTTAAGAGCAATCAATCCTGAAAATGGCTTTTTTGGTGTCGCCCCTGGAACCTCAGTGAAAACAAACCCCAATGCTATTAAAACCATATTCAAGAACACCATCTTTACCAACGTGGCAGAAACCAGTGATGGAGGAGTTTACTGGGAAGGCATTGATGAGCCCCTGCCAGCGGGAGTGACAGTGACCTCATGGAAGAACAAGGACTGGACCCCAGAAAACGGTACCTGGCCCACACCAAGCCCTCTCTTTGAGCTTTCTTTGAAATGAATGAATGAATTTAAGTTAATTCTGCCTTTTTCTTGTGCTCTGTGCAGGAGAACCTTGTGCTCACCCCAACTCCAGGTTCTGCTCCCCAGCCAGGCAGTGCCCCATCATGGATCCTGCGTGGGAATCTCCCGAGGGCGTTCCCATCGAGGGGATCATTTTTGGAGGCCGCAGACCAGCTGGTAAGAGAGGCAGCAGCCACGTTTCCAGGCTGGCCACACAAGGGTTGACACACAGCTGGGCACAGACACAGGTTTTGCTTTCACAGCTGCAAAAGCAAGGAAATAACCACATTTGTCCAATTTCTCCGTGTTAGCCTTTGGCACACGGGCTTTCAGCCACTGGTGTTTCAGTGTCTGAGTTGTTTGATGTTAACACAAGACAGGTAATAATAATAAAGGGCTGGAGGGAGATCGGGACCCACTAACATGGGTAGCAGACACAGAGAATTGCTGTGTTGGTCTCAATTTGCCTGTAGTTTAAGTAGTTCAGTTAGCAAATGGTTAGAGAAATGAGTCTGTTTTAGATAGTTTAAAGAAAAGGAAGTAAAAGAAATTGTTCTGCTAAAGGTAACCTGAAGTTGGAAAAGAAATAGAAGTAATGCTAAGTCTGATGACCTCAGGACCAGATTCTACTTCCACTAAAATCTGCTGGAGATTCTGATGTCACAGATATCTCCCACTGGATGTGTTCAGCAATCAGTAGCCAGTTTTGAAAACATTCATTTAAACTTCTTTGCTGTAAGAGAGCATGGAATGAACTGATTAAAAAAAAAAAAAACAAACAGGAAAAATTAGAATACATTATCCAGTAATATGCATTCAGCATTATCTCAGATAGCAAAAGCTGTCATAGAAATGTTTCTGGACCTCTAATTACTGAAGTGATTTTGTTCTTTATAGGTGTCCCTCTTGTATATGAGGCCTTTAACTGGAAGCACGGAGTATTTGTAGGAGCAGCCATGAGATCTGAAGCAACAGCAGCTGCTGAGCACAAAGGTAAATCAAAATTTAATATGCCTACCTGTATTAAAAGCAGGCCCCTCTGGGCTGCTTGCCCTCTCCTTCCCCCTGCTCTTTCACATTTCAGTCTTGGCAGCTAATTTTGCAACCTGTGCATTTTCACAATAGAAAATATTTGTACTGGAATTAACAGCCAAATTCTCTGTAAAAGTCAGTTGAAGCAAAATAATCCCTTAGGTAGCAAGCATACAGAACAGGATGAAGGCACATGGTTGCCAGAAGCCTTGACAGAGAGTTCTTGTTACAGTCTGGGATAAACAAATTTAAATTTTCTCTTTTGCTAAAGCTCAACATAAATGCATGAATGATAGCCATCTCTTGAGGGTCTTCATTTAAGCTGCTTGACCTGAGATTTAAGAAATTTAATAACAAAAATTAATTTAATTTGTACCTTTTGTGCATCAAGGATAAAGCTTGTGTTGTTTCTTAAAGCTCTTTGGTTCAGAAGGGTGGCAGAGGGATCATGGGCACTAAACCCTGGGAGGATCTGAATCTTTGTGCTTTAGAATAAATGTGCTATTTATTCTCTTACCTTCTCCATCTGTGTTTGGAACAGGCAAAATCATTATGCACGATCCATTTGCTATGAGGCCTTTCTTTGGCTACAACTTTGGCAAGTATTTGTCCCACTGGCTGAGCATGGCCCACCGTCCAGCTGCAAAACTACCCAGGATCTTCCACGTGAACTGGTTCAGGAAAGACAGCCAAGGGAAATTCCTGTGGCCTGGCTTCGGGGAGAATTCCAGAGTGCTGGAGTGGATGTTCAACAGGATTGAAGGGAAAGCCTCTGCCAAGCCAACTGCCATAGGTTACATCCCTACTGATGCTGCTTTGAACTTGAAGGGTTTGGAAGATGTCAACCTGACCGAACTGTTTGATATCTCAAAAGAGTTCTGGGAAAAGGAGGTAGAAGAAATCAAGCAATACTTTGAAGTGCAAGTTAATGCTGACCTTCCCTATGAAATAGAAAGGGAAGTGCTTGCCTTAGAGATGAGGATAAAACAGCTGTAAGCTGATCACACCCACAATTATTTATCAATTCGCACCTACTGAGACAGGGCAAACACATTTGACCAAATCACCACAGGAAGCATAAGAGCACACTGATGGGCAGGGGGTTATAATGAAAGTAGGTCACAGCTTAGTTAGGATAGAGATACAGAGACATTCTAGAAATAACTCCAGACCTAATGATTTATAACTGCATCGGTGCTTGTGACTAGGTGAGCAGCTGTGGGAATGCACGTGCACGGGGCCTGAAACCCCTGCTCTGTCACTTACATGCACACAGAACCATGATGGGTGTAAATTATTTGCCTAGTTCTGCATGTACAATCCAAACCAATCCAGCCTTCAAGTTGTAGCACATTGTTTCCATCACAGAAACCTCTGGAGTCTCAGGCTCCACTCGAACGAGGAGAGAAAATTAGATGTTGTATATATGTATTACCTAAATGTATTTCATGTCTTAAATACTTTTTAGAAAAATGATGTTGTAACTTCTATCAGAGTGAAAGATGACTTTATATTACTAATGCATATTTAAGATATTGCTGTTATATATTACTCATGTTCTTGTGATTTCCAGATGTTTTGAATGGCTTGTTCTTAAACTATAAAATAAATGTTTATACAAAATATTACCTCATTTCCAGTATTCTTGCTGTTTATAAACTGCATATAAATTGAGGCTCCTGTCAATACCACAGCACAGGCAGAAGTGCACATGTGGAAGTTAGATGTTGACTAGAGTTGATCTGCTACTCCTGAGCCAACTAGTTTAAGCCACATACTGTCTTTGCAACTTTGATTCAAGCCAAAGGAATGATCCAAAAATTATGATAACAGCTGTGAGCAGTCATCCAGATGGTGACACACTCTCCATAACTGGGCATTGTTACTTACTGCAGGCATTTATAAAATAAACTACCCTCTAGGAAAGCCCCATATTAGGGCCTTGCTCATTTGTTAAAGTCATAGGATTTGTCCCTGTTCCACAGTACCTTGGCTTTTGCAAGAGTAACGAGTGCAGCTGTTGAAGTAAAGACAATTTGGGAAAAAACTTTTCCAGATTTGTCAGGATGCCTAAAGCCTTAGAGCTCAATGAAAATCAGGGTAGGAACCTGTTGGCTTCCTTGTAGAGCCAAGACACTAAAACCAGCCCATGTTCTCCCAATTAGAGGTGTCATTTATGTGCTTCCCACATCCCTGGCAGGTATCCTGCTTTTTCACTTTGAATGCTTGATCTCCCAAAACATATTGCAAATATTTGCTTAGCAAAAAGAAAATCACTTACATTGTGTAATAAGCCTTTTTACAGACCCTGCTTCCTTGCAGAGCAAACAGTGCCAGGGCTGGTCAGCAGCTGCCCTTCAAAGTTTGCTAGGAGAGGTCACATAATCTGAAGAGGCTCTAACTACCTCCTGACCCTGTGTTTAAGACTTAACACAAACACTATCAGTTCCTAAGTGAATAATAGAGCCCAAGTCAATGCACAGATCACTCAAATAACAGACAATGGAAAGCTGTGATGGAAGTGGAGGAGAGTGGTGCAGCCTCTGTGGAGGTGATCAAAATCACATCTGCATCTCCTATAGGGTCACTTGTACGTGTCCTCTTGAGTGGGCTCCAAATTAGCAGAAAAATCAAGGTGGAAGTCAGTAAATATGTCAGAGAAAGTGAGCCAAGGAAGACTGAACTATACACTCCTCAGATTCAAGCATTACTATTAAGTGTAAAAAATAAAGCTGTAAATAAAGTAATTCTATAAATAGCTGATGAAAAGCCTGGGCCATTCAAAACTGTGTGTGACAGTGCTGGACTGGTCTTTGGATACGTCTGAGGAAGAACAAGGAGAGCTGAGAAAATCTGTCAGATGATAGCAGAGAGCTATGGCCAGTTACAGCCCCAGGGTTCCTTAAGGGCCTCGGGAGAGGATCCCAGCCCTGAGCAGTGCAAACGTGTTCCAGGCACAGCTTGAAACGCTGCCCAGGAGATGTACAGAAGCTTGGGGCTTTCCAGAGCTCTCTGAGCACTGCAGTGTGCTGCTCTGCCTCCCCAAACACAGCCAGGCTCAAAGGAGTGTTCCAAAGAAACGGCTCCTGCTTCCTGCCAGAGGAATCTGTGCCAGGGGCCCGAGCCCAGCAGGCATATGGACATGGGAAAACCGACACTTCTCCCATAAAATGCTGCTCCATGAGGAGATGGAGATCCCATCACTGAGGTCTTACAGCACACACCCAGCTCTAGCAACACTGGTGTTGTAAAGTGCCTTGAGAACATCTTACCCAGCCCAGAACACTGGCTTTCATATTCTCACTAAACCCCTGCTTTCTCCTCCTCACCCCAAGAAATCAGGGAATTTTCCTTCCTTTGACCACCACTGCCCTCAGGTTCTGCTCTGGGTGTTTTTCCCACAACACAATTCATGGACAGTACCTATCAGGAGCTCCTCTGGCAAAAAATATTTAAACCATTTGTGATTCTCCCACTGCACGCATTTTAACCACATGCACCTTTTCAAACATTGCTCAGAGACACAGATCATTCTGGAAACCAGAAAATGGGGGGAAAAACCTGCTGTGCTGTTAAGAATGAGAACAAGAAAATGAGTTTTTGCGTGAGTCATTCAACAGCTCCTTTGTATGTAAATATATCCTCAACCCATCAGCATCTATGGGGAGCACAATTTACATTTTGAATGATCAAAATGTTTAGTATTGGCAGAGAAAATGTTTAAAAAAGAGAGAAGGCGGTGGTTTAAAATTTAGAAACTTAGTCGACTGTGCCAGATTATGATCTCAACTCTTCTCCCTCCAACAAATACTATGCTCCATAAAAACAAAATGCTTTTAAATTGAAATTTGGAAGTTCCCCTGATTTTCAAAAGAAAGAGGGGAAGGCAACAAATGCAATAAATTTCAACAAATTAGTAGAGAAATATAAAACTTGGCCTATTAAATGTGATTCAGAGAAGGGAAGCACAGGCAAGACTAACACATGAAGTGTACAGAGCCATAACATTTGCAACAGCAGTGTTATGAAATGCACTTGGTATTCTGGGAAGTGAGAAACAAAATACTTTGTTGAAACACTGGTGGATATACCGGTGGCTTAGAAGAAGAGAGACGAAATGGATATCACAGTTTAACCATGAATGCTCTTGAGGATGGGATCTCTGGTACCTTGAGTGTGCCATGATTCATGTGACAAGAGCACTGTGATGGATGCACCACATCCAGGGAAGGCTCTGCTCAACTACCTTAAATTTAGCACAGTCCCTTGGGCAAAAAGTCTGGCCTCAGTGCCAAGTGCTGGCACAGATAAATCCAGAGCTCAGACACAGACCTTGGCCCAATCCTTGCACAGGTTGAGAAGCCTCCAAGCACGATGCCATCCTTTGGATGCATTTCTCATGTTTCAAGGTCAAGTTTTGACTGTGTTTTGTCTTGATCCTTCAAATCCCCATCTCAGATGTCAGTCTCAGCAGTAATTAACTTGAGTATATAAGATATCCATGCACCTGGATTCTGTCAACATCATGAAGGTTAAACCAAATAAATAAATAAACCTCAAAAGCAGCATCCAGCTTGCTGCAGAACTCGTGTTGGAAAATAGTAAAACTCAGCTTCAAACCTCTCACAATTCTGGGATGATATTTTCAGGAAAAACAGCAAAATTCAGAGAAATGGCATTTGTGCTCTGGGAAATGCTGTTTTCCAAAAACCTTGGCTACCATAGTAACATGATTTATTCCATACTTGCGGCAGTATAGTCAGTCAGCTCCCCAACTGAAAGACAATTATTGTAACTAGAGATGTACCTGGCTGGAAGACTGTGGGAATGCTGCTATGGATGGCAAAGCAGAGCACTCTCAACTCCAAATTAGTAATTGTTAGTGTTGATCGCGGAGGACATTTCTGGCAGAGGTTTCACCTCAGCAGTACAAAAGGGCACGTTGGTCAAATGAGCGTTGGCAAATCCCCCTCACCGAGATTCCAAACCACGTCCTACCCCATCTGTGTGTCCTTATGCAAAACAGCTAGGTGGGGGAAATGAGAAAGGAAAAAACCCTAACTGCTATTGTATTCCTTTAGTGCATTCTGCAGCCACCACGGATATGTTGGCCGCAAAACTTCACCAGAGAAGGATTTTGTGAGGAAATTGCAGAAATCCACATATATTAATATGCAAAACTCAGGCTGTGTCTGATCCTTGTGAACAAAAACACAGTTATGGTGCCTGTGCTGTAAGAGGCCATACAAAAGTCCTCTGAGTTGTCCCTACCCAGTGTGGATGGCTTTGTTCTGCCTTTGATGCCATCAGTGACAACCACCTTGAAATTTGTTGTGCTCCTCCTCACATTGGTGCTTCTTGCCATGCCTTTTCTCCAGTGTAAATGTGACCAGACATAGGTTCTGAGATGATTCTGCCTTCAGCTTTCCTTAAAGCTGATAAGCTGCAAGCAGAACTTTTTCTAATACACATCCCAGAAATGTTCTTTGTGTCTTCTTTGGAAATGTCAGACGCTGGCCATTGGAAAAGGGAAAACATCTGGTTTAATCCTCCCAAAGGAACATATCAAAGTTTTTGTGCTCTTTTTTAGGCACCCTCAAGGCCTCTTATTCAGCTAAAAAAATCCCTTTGTAAACTGCTGCGTTTCATTTTTGTTAGTTTTGTTCTTTTTTTTGAACCAAGAATGTAGTTTTGTTCCTTTTCTTGTTAAGCATCACAAGGCCATTTCCCAGGTTGAGATGGCCAAGGAACAGTCCCTCCCAGAAACTTGATCCTGATAAACAGCTGTTCTCCAGCACAAACCAGGCTCATCCTCCACAGAAAATAGCTCCTAGGCTCACAATAAATAGATCTGACCCCTGCTGTGTATAGATTTGTGGGCTTTAAGCTAAACTGATCGTCTGAACTTGTCACCCTTCCCATCTCGTCAGAAATCCTAGAAAGGGCCTGTCACCATGGTGGAGGCTGGCACAGCAACAGCACAAATGCCAGCTCTGAACGTGAATAGAACAACAAAACCTCGTTTTACCCACTGGAAACCATCACTATATTTATCTGTGTCTTCCTGAACAGATGAGAAACTTCCCATGGTGTTCTGGAGCTCCAGATCCTGAGAGCAGCTATGAATAGAGGCTTTAAATTTATCCAGGACTGGAAAGAGACCGAAACCTAAAGCTGCAAGATGATGGCAGTTCAGCTGGCTGGGAAGCCAGCAGAGCCTTGCAAGGGGCATGGAGATAAATTCCCGCCCACAGGGTGAACAGCATCACCATCCATGTCCAGTAATGCTGCAGAAGTGGGGTGACTTTGAACAACGTGGAATCATGAGGGGTACAACTCTCCCAGGAGATATTCTGGCTGGCAGGAGCCAGAAATGTGGTGAGACCCACAGGAAGCTTCTGCCCTGACCCTCACTGAGCACCCTGACTCCCCTGTTCCTTTTTCTGTAGCTCATTCAGGTCTATCCAGGCTAAGGTAAGTGTGCCCAGACTTTTGTTCCACCTCAGCCCCTGGATTGCCTTAAATAACAACTTCTTGGGGAGCCACACGGCCAGGACAGTGCAGCTGGACAGCAGAGCCCCCCTGGCTTTGGTGGTGACCAAAAGAATCTGCACAAAAACAAACCCCAGGAAAAACTCCACATTCAGCCTGGTTTTGCCTATCAAAGTGATAGTACCAACACTTACGTCAAATTCTAGAGGTCACCAAGAGGAAAAAAAATTAGCCATAAATTTAAACTAGGACAAGAGTTAGGAAAGGGAGGGGGAGGCTGTTTGAGAGCTGTGGGTTGACTGGTGGTCTTAGAGTACAAAAACAATAGCCTTCTGACACTAATAAGTAGAAGCAAGCCTTGGATTCCGTGGAGTTTTCTTGGTCTTTATTCTATAAAGACAGAAATCTGGCTCTATTTCATCATAGTTATCTACATTCAGGCACCCCTCCACCCTTGAAAGAGATTAGTAGTGATAATGCATCTGGTACCTGCCCCAGCAATAACAGATCTATGTGGAGAAGATTACAAGAAATTGTTTGGACTTCTGCCCAGTCCTAGAAGTCCCACCAACCATTTCCAAAAGTCCCATCAGTTTTTACGGCTTGTCTCTCAAGAAGGCTGCAGAAACCTACATGAGGGAGAGACTTTAAAAAGATTTTTGCAGACATTTATTTCTGGCCAAATTACGATTGCTTGGAGGAAAAAGAAGCCACCATACAAATCTTGTTAGAGACTTCAGCAGGAACTCACAAACCCATGCAGAACCAAGATAAGCTAAAAAAAGCAATTGCATCCAGGAAGGAAAGACAGACCAGCCAGCCAAATGCAACTCTTAATTCCAACCCGTGACAGACCCCTGGGGCAGCTCCAAAGCCACTTAGCACAAGTGTGGAGCTGGGCCAGGAGGAGTCGCTGGCACCAGAAGAGCGGCTCTGGCAGGTCCCCACTGCAATTTGGTGATTTGCTGAGAGGGACAGACTCAGACAGGCTCAGTACCCTCAGGACCACTCCCCACCCCCAAAACCCCCCTGACAGCTCCAGGGACACGGTGATCTCTGAGCTCCCTGTGCTTGGAGGAGAGCAGGGTAACAGCCCAGCTGTCAACAACACAAAAACACGCCGGCAGCGCTCGCTGCGGCTTGGCAGGAGCTGGATCAGCGTCTGCAGTCCAAGGTCTAAAGGGCAGTCTGCCTTCCAAGACTCCTGCAGCTCCAAGGAACTGTGTCCTGGAGCAAATATCTGTGACTGGGCAGCCCAAAGGCCCCCTGCCTGCACCGTGCCCACCCCGTGCTACACAGGAGGTGAATTTCCCAGGGAACCAGGGGACGAAACAACACACAGAGCACCTTGAGAGGCCAAAGGTTAATCTCCATGCCCTCAGACCCCTCCAGTGGACCTCAGCAGATGGACTGCTCTGCCAGCAGAGGTGGAGCACATGGCACACCCACACAGAATTACCTGGCACTGGGAATATTCACTACAGCAAGGACTGGAAAGTGATTTCTTTTCAGGGACACAGTGCATAGAGCTGCCAGGGAGGTGACTGGACTGATTAGTCTTGTGCAGGGCTGTGGGACTGCTGACAACTGCCTGGCCTGGGGGTCCCCAGGCAGCACTGCTCAGTGCTGTAGGAGGAAGGTAAAGGAGGGGGACCAGATGGTTTCTAGCAATGACAGCTACAGAACTCCCTGCAGGCTCTGTCACACTGCTGCTCTATCTCCAAACAAGCAGCTCTCACATACAGCTACACCCTTAGACAGTGGAAGCCAGGAGCTTCTTCTGTTCCAGTTGCTGGAGAGCATCTCCCAATCTCCTGGTGCAGGTGAGGGTGTTTGCTGGATGCTGTCCCTGCTGCAGGCACAGCACGAGGGCCCTGCTCCCAAGACATTTATGATGGTGCCAGTTCTTTTAAACTATGACTTTGAACAGAAATCACATTGCACCCTAAGTGTCACTGCCAGGCAGAAGGGAAGTAATGAATCTCCAGCAATATTCCCGACATCATGATTTTAAAGCATAAAATGTATATGCTCTAGAGGAACCACCACAGCTGTGGCTGCTTTGGTGAAGCCATCAACAAATGCAGTTTAACACGTCCAAGTGCAGCCAGCCCTGTCTGGGGGCTGCCAGGTCTTTCTCCCATCCTTCTCCCCCCATTGCTCTGCTTATTGTTTGCTTCATTGTTAATCCCACCTAATTTAAAAATAGGAAATTGATTTCTTATGTATCCATTACAAACCAAATCATTTCTTTATTACAGCGAGGATCATATTTCATAAGCAAGTCATGGAAAATTAAAACCATGCCTGTTGCTTTGATGAAATAATGGAGAAAAGTGCTGGAGGGGAAGGCACAGACAGCTGGGGGCTGTCATGCAACCAGTGGTGCAAGTTAACTCTTTGCTCTCACCCAGGGCTCCCAACACTGCCTCTTCTCCTCTCCCAAGCTTCTGGCTGTAGTGCTAAGTACTCCCTTATGCCTGAACCTCCAAAGCACCTCAGAGAAGGAGTGCAACCCCTCTGAACAAAGTGGGTCAGTGGCTGTGGAAGTTTTGGTGTTACCAGAAGGGTTGCAGCCTGCCTGTGTGCAGAACCAGATTCCTCCCTGTATTGACACTGCTGAAATTCAGGGTTTGTTGCTGTTGCACAGTGCAAAACACAGGGACAAATGCTCAGCCTAGGAGTCCTTGTAGCATAAATATTTCCAGGCCTTGGGGACATTAGACCATGGGGCTGTGCTGCTGAGGAGGGGCACTCAGGCTGAAGGGGAGCCACAGTTGCCTGGGGAGATCTCAGTGTCCATTGCACACAGGTTATGTCAGTGCAGCAGGCACCACATCAACAACAAGTTAGCAGTGTACTGTGGCTTGGGGTGGATTATAAATTAGAACAAAATCCGCTGTGTGCATTGCTGAGGATTTATGGACTGTTCTGTGAACCTCCCTGTGGAGCAGACAGGACATGGGTCCTCTGAAGAGTAATCCAGATAAGTGCTACAGCCCGAGGACATTGCAACATCCAACCCAAAGTTCATTGGCTGCTTCATTAACGTGTTGATCTCCAGGAATTACAGCCAAAAACACCCTCTGCAATTTCCCCATCAGAAGCAGAAAGAACACTGAGCTATCACTGCAGAATTCTTTTCATAATGTATCATCTGTAGATGTATCCATGTAAAAAATGCCATTTCTAAGGACGAAGAATGAGCAAAACTGTCACAACAGACCACAGTCAGGCTCCATGAGAGTGAAGGGCAGCAGAAGAAATTTGTTTTAGAGCAGTAATTCATGTCTAGCCTGTTCAACTCTGAGCATACCCTTCTGAGCAAGTAACTATTTGGTTTCTCTACTTTGGGGTAAGAGTCTCCCATTTTGAAAAAAAAAGACCACATTTTACAGTAACTTGCAAGTCTGTGTTGCTCTCAAAGCCTGCCGTGGAATCATCCAGGTTGGAAAACACCTTTAAGATCACTGAGTCCCCATGGCTCAGGAGCTTGCTGTTCTTGCTGAAGTCAGGGCCAGAGAGATTACCATCCTAAAGTAATTCTTACAGCAGGTGAGAGGACTGGAAACCCTCACCTCATCCTGCTCCAGCCACCAGCAGGTATTTGCCAGTTCACTGCAAAGGGCTTCCTCACAAGTGAGCCAAGGGAAGTCCTTTAAAACTCTTTTAAGGTCCCTTTGTGCTGATGATTCTCGGAATAGAAAAACAAGTTTTGTAACTCAGTGGAAGTGAAGGAAACGAGCTCTTTCCAGGAACATCCTGCAGCCCTCACCTCCCTCCAAAGGGCTTCTTGGAGGCTGTGTCACTGGGACATATCATGGCCCTTTCTACCAGTTTCTGTATTGGCTGCTGCCATGTTCAGCCAACTTATTTATGCAATAAACAAATATCTGTATAAACTACTATAAGTAATGTCCAAGCAGCTCCAAGATCAACTAAAAGGGCCAAAACTCTGAGCCTCTGTAAAATTCTCCTATATGAGAGGCATTTCAGTTTCCTCTTGGAGGGTATTGAGTTTTAATAATTATCAAGTACATGATAGAATTATTTTCAAGAAGTTTCTTCTTTGGTCATACCATGTATCACTCAAACAAAATACTCATTAGAACTCTTGGAGGATAATTTCAAAGTGATGCGATAAGTCACCATAAAAATTCAGAAATTCAGAAGCATTCATTTGCACTTGCACAGCAGAGCCAACTCACCAGGCTGATATTTTAATGGAACCACTGGATGTTTTCATTAGCTGCATTTGCCACAATGACAGCAACAATAACTCCCAGACAGAAGTCGAGACAAGACGCAGTAATTAGGTCAAACCTTCGGGATAGAGCTGTCATCACAGACATAAATGTGAGTTACTCTCTCTCTGCCCAGGCTATGCAAGATGTGCTGTTCACTGGGTTGTCTAAACATGATAAAGAAGGGGAAGAAATGAGGGTCATTCTGCCTTTTGCTGTTCTCCACAATTACCCGGTGTTTAATTGATCTTGATTAATTATTCAAGGTAAACTGAGCTTTCCTGACCTAACGGCAACATGTAAACTGATTAACTTTACAAAGCCAGCAAAATGATCTGCGCAGTGAGATCAGCTCTGGTAATCCATTATTCAGGCCAGGTTATCCTGTGTCAGGAGCAAGGATGTGCTGCCAGACACAAGGAAAGGTCGGGGAGGTGTGATGGGGATGAGGGTCAGACTCCCCCAGCCCCTTGGCACCAGGGGGAAGGGAGGGGGAACAGGAATATGAGGAAGAGGAGAATACTGTCCTGAGCTCTGGTAGCTCATGGTGCCTGCTGGGGCTGCACCCATATGGGCTTGGGGGAAGGAGAAGAGGAAGACAACCCCTTTGCAGGTGGGCTGAGGGCAGGAGGGAGCTCGAGGGAGCTAGTGACAGGGAACAAGGCACCGTGAAGGGCAGGTTGGAGCAGCCCAGCAGGACCCAGTTTGGCTCACAGACCCAGCCCTGCAGCCTGCACAGCCCAGCCCCAGAGGCACCTGCACACTGGCCTTTTGCCTGGCTGTATTTTGGCAGCCCTGCCTGTAACATCACCATAGGTTACAGGGCAAAAAACATTTATTTTGTGCAGATAATGCCTATCTGTGCTGGAAATCAATCCCAGATAAAAGCTTTCCAGGAGATCCTGCTTAGATTTGCGTGTGAACATTGCAACGGGAGCAGCAGTGCCCTATCCAGGCTGATAAGCAATCTGGTAGTAGCATTGATTCCTTGTATCACTTAGTAAATTATGCATATTGGAAGAAAGTTATTTGTTTGGAGATCTACAGTATCCCCCATCTCTTCTGGCCAGTCACTAAGGCAGGTACACAGATAAATGAGAGGAAAACACTCGTCACCACTTTGGCTTCAGGGCAGAAGCAGATAAGGCTGATAAGGCAGCAAGTGAAATTCCCCTCCACGCTCCCACACAAATAAATACCTACTTGGGCAGAGGCTGCTCAGCTGCAGCAAAAATTCTGCTCTGGTTGTTTGAAATAGCAGCACCCCCAGGCACAAATAGAGCCAAAACCTCCCTCCTCCATCAAAAGCTCCTTGTCCAGAGAACTTAGGCTCAAAACAGGTGAGACAGGGCACAGGGAAGAAAAAGAGGCGCCTGGAGTCCTGCTTGGAGGCACAGGGACAGGTGGGAGACCCAGTCCAGGACCACCACCCCAAGCTGGCTCTGTGTAAGGGTGAGGATGCTGTTAGTTCACAAAATACAGAGGCAAGAGTGATGTGGGCACCAGAAGCCAGTCCCGGGCCAGCACCGCCACGGAGGTCCCCATCGCTGCAGGCTGAAGGTGACAATCCCCACCAAAACTGTCCCATTCTGCTGCCACCAGCCAGGAGGAAAAGCACAGAGGTCAGGAGCATCCCCAGCCTGCAGGGTGGACTAATCCCTGTCAGCTGTGCACAGAAAATCCTTCAAATCAGTGAGAACTTCCTTAATGAATTGGCTGTGCCACCAAAGATTTTGACACCATCTCCCTCCTTTTTCAACAGAGATTCATGAAGTCTCATAAGCCGTATTTAAAAAAAAAAAGTTAAAAAGAAGCTTTCTGCCAAATTGATGATACTTCACGTTTTTGGGGGTTTTTTTCTCCCACCCCAGTTTCTTTTACATCTCATCAGTTCCTTCCCCACATTTATTTCTATTTGGTTTTCTACCTCTGGGAGCAGAGCAAGCCATCAGACCTGGATTAAACATGCCACAAAAGAATTCAAGCCTTGACATGGCCAAAATATTGGTTTCCAATGAAACAAAACAAAGGACCAGAGTGAAGTAACTATTTCAGCAGCTTGTGCAGCCATGTAAATAGATGTTGCCAAGGGAGACTGAAGAGAGATAAAGATCCAGCACCCCTCCAGAGCTCACAGAGGAAATGTTCAGATCCAAACTCCATTTCTCAGCAGCATCCACCAATCCAGCTTCAGCTAAAATGGTGGATAAGCCACATTTTAAAAACTAAATGTTTAAAAAAAGGACAGCAAAGTTCAAGCTTCGCAGTTGGGCACCAGGAAGGCATTTCCTCTCAGGGCAGGTTTCATTTCCGAGCCGTGGGACATCTGCAGACTCCTCCCTGTGAGGAAGGGGCTGAGCAGACCTCAGGGCTGACCCAAGACAGCAGTGTTTGTTGTTTATGGAATATGTATTTCTATGGAAAAACCTGTATCTCACTGGCAACCCCAGACCTACCAGGCTGCCTCAATCCAGCTGCTCCCGAGGTGGGAGCAGGCAGAGGGGACTGGCAAGGCTGGCAGAGCAGAGCCCCACATCCTGTGGTGCCAGGGATGTGCCTGGGGAGGTTCAGGTGAACATCAGGAACGTTTTCCCTGGAGGGTTGGTGCAATGCCGTGAGACTGCCNNNGTGCAATGCAGTGAGACTGCCTGAGGGGCTGAGGAGGCTCTGTCTCTGGGTATGTCCAGGCCAAGACACAGCTAACCTCAAAACAGCTCTGACAGCAGCTCAGAGACCAGACCAGAGCCCTCCCAAGGTTCCCCTCATCCAACACTCCCCCCAACAGGACAGGAAATCAGTGCAAGAAGAGGTGAATACAAGACTGACCACAAAAATTCAACCAGCAGCTCCAGAAAAGAGCTCTAAAACAAATGCCTTTATCCCTGTGGGTTAATTAACACTGAACCTGATAAAGCCTAACCACACTTCTGTTTTAATTAATAGAAGGGCCCCCTTGGCAGCTCCCCCCTCCATCCCAGGGACACCCACGCCAAGCAAAAACACTGAGGAATGCAGCTCCAGCTCAGCAGCTGGCGTAACGTGTTTGTTGTCCCACTGTTGGATTCCTGCTGTCCAGGCTGCACTTTGCTCCAGGAACATTTCACCTGTGTGCACGGAGCCAGCACTGCCCCCAAGGTAAACACTCCTCTCCGAGGGCAGCACACGCCATTTGTTAAGCAAACCCACGGACACGTCGACTTTGTTTGTGTTCAGCCTTTCCTGCAAATTACCGGGGCAGACTGCGCCGGTTTTGCAGAAATCAGAGGGGCTGGGCTGGCCTGGGGGGCTTTGCTGTGTGAGGAGGGGATGCAGGGCAATCCTGGCGAGGGCGGAGGTGCAAGGCATGGCAGCAGCACACCAGGCTCGTGAGCTCCCACTGCCCCAAGAGTTGATTTTAGTGGTGGTCTGGGTTTGGAGGGGCCAGGGAGAAGGGAAGAGGCAGGGCTGGCTCAGGCTGTGGTGAGCAGGGACAGGCAGCCCAGCTGAGATCTTCCTGGGGAGAAGAAATGCAAGCAGAACCTGCAAGCACCTGTTAGTCCACACACTGAAGACGCGTTGGGAAATGCTTCCTAATTTATCAGATCCTTCCCAGGATTACTTCCTAATTCATCAGATCCTTCCCAGGACTGCTGTCTGTGGGCTGAGGGGTGCACAGAACTCAGGGAGCACAGCCCCAAAGGAGACCTGACCCACACACCGCCCACACTGCCCCAGGTGTGTTTGCTGGTGCTCAGGAACATGCAGGACTTCAGAAGGCTGCAAGGAGATGTCCAGCAGAGACCAAAACAGCCTCCAGGCCAGGCCAGGCCAGCAACTGGGGCACAAAGATGCACAAAGTCCCTTCACAGGAGCTGGGTGCCCACCCAGCCAGGACAGACACTGCACTAGCACAGGATGGGCTGGCTGGGGTGACTTGATCTCAACCCTGCATGAAAGGAAGCAGGATCTGGGGGCTCTGTAACTGGCTGCTTTGTTTGTTTTACAGGTACATCTTTTTTCAGGTAACCACTGAAGACAAGTTCAACATGGTGCCAGAAGTCCCCCTGTGAGCACACAAGTGTGCACCTGTGCAGGAGGGACCACACTGCTGGGGTTTCAGTGTCCCAGGCCACAAACCTGCTTTTGGCACAGGCTGCATAAGCCTAAACCTCCTTCACAGGAGGCTGAACTCCCCCAGCACGCCAACAGGCCTGTTTCTGTGGCTGTCATGTTCCATTTTTCATGTCACGTTTCTGTTCAGCTGCCATGAGCACTGAGCTGCAAGACCTTGCACATGCATTGGAGCCCTTCCTGAATCGATGTTTTACCCCAGGAACCTCATGGGACACAGCACAGGGGTGCCTCACCTCTGGATTCCTGCCCAAGAGTTTGATGCAAGCCTGAGCAAACTTTATTGCCAAGGTGAAGTTGGCATCATCTGCACTCATTCCGGCCAGAGATCTCCTCCCACCCAGGCACCCTCCCAAGATAAAGTTTGTACCAATAGATCCAGATCAGCACATATTGTCTGAATTTTTACATAATATGGGACTTATCTCCTACTCTACAAACAGAGAAAGTAGGGCAAAACAGAGAAAGCAGGACAAAATAACACATCTCTCTACTCCTCTCCTATCTTAAAAGGACAAGCCAACCTAAAATTCTGTGCACAAAAAAGAAAAAAAAAATCAAGATACTCTGGATTGACACAAATTGTGAAAACAGGTTTGCAGGTCAGGGTGCCCTGGGAGGGGCACTGGCTTTGTGTTGGGGCACTGATCCCCTCTGCAAAGTGGCTCTCATAACCACCCTCATTTGCCTCAGGTGAGCAGCAGAGTAATTGATTGCTGTCCTGCAGGGTAGGGGGGCTCTGCTGCCCACTCAGCTGCCCCAGGCTCAGCCCTGGAGGTCACAGCCAGCCAGCCCCTGCTGAATGGCAGCTGTGCCACTGCCACCCATCCCCAGCACTGGGGAGCCATTCCCACAGCTCACAGGCAATTTCTGTGTGCATATTTTTAACTAAAAGCCCTTTTAGTTCCTGCAGTTCTTTCCCCACAGAGCTCTGAGCTGGCTTCCACAGGAAACTTTTCCAGCAGAAATATCCAGGGGGAAGCAGCTTTGCTGACCCTTTTGCAGACTAGGGCAGATGGGAACCACTCTCAGGGATGGCCCAAACCCTGCCAGGTCCAATCCAGGCAGGAAGAGAAACGCCAGAGCCCAAAGGCTGGGACTTGTGTGCATGCACAGGAGCAGAGCACCCAGAGGGCAGGGCGGGAAGGAGCCACAGAAAACATTCAGATGAACAAGGCTTCAGCCCTGCTGGTCTCCATCATCCTGCTCATCATCCCCCCCTCCCTACAACGGGGCTCGCTCAGAGCCTCCCCATCCCCAGGCGGAGACGGCTCCAGCACCCACCTCCATACAGCAGCACTTTCCATCACGGCCAGGAAAATCCCTTCCTCCTGCTCCCCTGCAGCTCCCAGCCAGGGCTCCTGCCCCGGTTCCTTATCCCAGGGCCTGCCCACCCTCCAGGTGCCCCTCGTGTGCCATCCACCCCTCCTGCCGGGCTCTGCCCCACTCCCCCCAGCTGCTGGCAATGGGTGATCTGACAGCAGAGGGGATGGACAGGGAGCCAGGAAGCCACCCTTCCCTTGCAGATTCAGCGTGGCAGAAAGCGGCGGTAGTCAGGGGGTGAAAACAGCCACGGGACGTGTTGCCATGCTCTCCCGAATCCTGCCAGGATAACTTCAAGCATCCTTATTCCCGCCCAGCCTGGCTGTCCATGTCCCCGTACGCGCTCCCCGCCCTCCTCTCATCCCCGGCTACGGGAAGCCAGGCTGAGCCCTCCCGAGAGCCGAGCCCCTTTCCCTGGGACAGCCCTGCCAAGAGGCTCCTTCGCTCGCCATCTCGTGGTGGCAGCAGGCAGCCGGCCACGGCCCGCATCCCATAGTCCGCATCCCGCATCCCATAGTCCGCATCCCACCTGCCTGCATCCCACATCCTGCATCCCACATCCTGCATCCCACATCCCATATCCCACATCCCGCATCCCACCGCCCCTGCGGGAGCCCTGAGTGCTCTGAGGGTGGGTAGGGGCTGGGCCACCACCATGCCACCACCGTGCCACCACC